>PVKA01018041.1:0-44604 GCA_004027165.1 Ctenomys sociabilis | reverse complement strand
GTTTTTTATGATCCCACCAATGCTATTTAAACACGTGTGCAATTGTGATTGGTTTGTGAAATCTATATAGCTTGCTGTATCACGAGATTCGCCATGCTTGCACGATAGGAGCCGCGGATAGCGGACACATGTAGAGGCTTGCATCCCACTCGATAAAGGCTTGCTGAACCCTGCGTATGAGTGTCTGAGTGTCTTCTTCCGCGGGACGGGAGCGGTGCCGGACAAGACAATATAAGCAATAAGTTACTGCATCTGTGCATCAAGACTGGGAAGTAATGTACACAGTGGTGGGTTGGGTCCTTACCCGGGGTTTCATGGTAATTGACATATGGCATAACAGAGGCCTGTCACTCTCCTTAGCTAAGTTGTACCTAAGTCCCTGTCAATGGTGTGGCCAAATGGGCATATGAACAGTATCTTTCTTTCTCTGAGGGGCACCCACCTGTTGGACCATTGTTCAAGGGTATGCAGCACACACGTAGGAAGCCAGAAATGGGAATTAATTAGGTAAAACTCCAGTCCTTGACTGCAGAAAAAGGGCTTTCATAGCATTAGGAATGAAACCAAACTGTTCCCTGCATCTTAAAGAAAAGATAAAAAGGAAAGGAAAAAGAAACTTACCCTGAGAATTCCACCTTGGCATGCTCATTGGCTGCTGCAGTTCCTGCCAATGCCTACAACTCGTCTCCCTGTTTGGGACTCATCTACTTCCAGCCAAGTAAACTGGTTCCAGACCACCATTGCCTGGATTCAGCCACACAGCGTGTGGTATCCACCTGAGAGGACTGTCAGCAATCCTGTCTGTGTTCCACATTCTGACTGAGGAAGAGTGGGACGATCAGCCCTAACAACTGAGGTGTGCCCTGTTGGGCCTGAATCAGCAGGACAGATTGAGCGCTACCAAACTGGACCACTGAGAGCCTGTGGTCATTACAAAAGTTAGGGGCAAACCTGTGTGACTTTTCAGCTAGACAATGGAACAGAGCTCTCTGTCTTCAAAAGTTTTCTCTGTCAAAATGTTACTACCAAGGCAACTGAGACTCTTGCCTCTCATTCCTTCTGTGAGTCACCAACTTGCAGACTGAAAGGACATCTTCACACCACGCCAGTCAGTCTCTGTTTTTTTTTTTAGTTCCACAATTTCAACTTTATCCTGGGGGATAGCCTTATTGCTGTAGGACCATTGTGTATTGTGTCAACTTGAGAAGTTTAAAGGTTCAACTAAGTGATTTACCAGTCGGGTAGGGTCCTTACTTTGCAAACATCCTCAGCTTGTGGAAGAGAAGGATACAGAGATGATGTGGGTGTGGGCAGATAGCCAAGATACAATATAAGGGCAAAAATGAGGCTTTCTGCCTCCTCTTGCACTCTTTCTGCTTTCACTGTCTTCTGCCAGCTTGGACTGTTGCTCCTCTGCCATGTGCCACTCTGTGTTGGAGCCAGTTGAGTATGGACTGAAACCTCCACAAACTATGAGCTAAATAAACCCTTCCTTTCTTAACTTTGGGCATTGAGTACTTTGTCTCAGCAGTGAGAGAAAAAGCAATCAAGGCAGACTGAAGCAGCAACCTCTGCCTCCAGACCTGCCCCTACTATGTGTTCTGCAAGTTCAAAGCACTGTACTGATAATCATAATGCTGCAGCCAGCTCAGGCTTCCAAATGTATGTCCCTGGACCTTATCACATGCTATATGTATGTGATATATACACATACATATATATATATGTATATATATATATATATATATATATATATATATACATATATATATATATTCCAAGTGATCCTTCTGTTTCAGCATCCCCAGTGCTGGGATTATAGTCCTGTGCCACCATGCCCAGCTGCATGGGGTACTGGGGATGGAACCCTGAGTTTGCCTAAGCAGGTGCTTAGTCTGCTGAGCTATCTCATTGGCCCTCATACTATATTTTTACTCTCTCCCCATTTAAAGATATATAGATATGTTCCCTAGAAATAAAATATAACCCTACAGAAACAGCTTGTAACCAACTAAAATACCAGCTATATCTCTAGTCATGTATACCCATAAAACACAGGTACATATTAGTTACCTCCATGAGTTCCAGAAATCCAGCATTAGATCCACTGAAAGCTTTAGACAGTCCTCTTGAGTCTCACTCTGAAGGCACAATGCATGCTGGTCTGTCCACACATGACTGAACCATAAGGCCATCAGTCACAGTATTTCCCCATAACCTATTCCTGTTTTATTTTATTTTATTTTTTATGTATTTTAGTACAGGGCCTCACTACATGGATCATAGTTGTAGTGATCCTCCTGCTTTCAGCCTCCTAAGTGCTGGGATTACTGGTACATGTCACCACGCCCAGCCTCAGTAACTGTCTCAGCATGCCTTGGGGGTGGGGCTGGCATGGCATGCTGGGGATTGAACCCCAGTCCTTGTGCCTGTCTAATCAGGCACTTTATCCACTGAGATATTTGACTGGTACTTTCCCTTGATTTTTGCATCTTTTCTGGCTGCTTACCCAAGTCCTTGCTTCTCTGCTCCCCTGAAACCTGTGATTTTTATTCATTGAAGTGGATTCTGCTTACCCGAGACCTTGCTTCCCCACCTCCTTCTAGCTGTGGTTTTTGCCCTAAACTCTGTGGATGGTTGCCCCAAGAAAAAAGAACGACTAACCAAATGCTTGGCCAAGATATCATGAGCATCTAAGGTACACTGGACAATCACCTAGATCAGATTAACTTCCTCATTACCTCATCAGAATAATATTACAAAACACACACAAATTACATTTCTTGTTTAAAACAACTTAAAAAAACCCCTCAGTAATAAGATAATCAACACCTTGGCTAGGGCTCATCCTAGGATTAATGTCATCTCTAATGTTACTGCTCCTAGTTGGCCATGTCTCAAAAGATCACACATAGTATGCCCAGCAAAGATTTCCTGGGAAACTAAAAGAATGGGAATGTAGCAAAAAATCACTTCACCCACTATTATACTTTAGTTTGTTAGTTTCCCAGTAATAGAATCTGCTCTACTCCTTGTTGCTCCTGTCTCTTAGAAATGGCTGTCAATGTGATGTATAACTGGTCACTATGATGCCCATTGCATAAACCAATCTGTAACTGACACTTCATCCTGCATTAGCTTTTCTTGCTTGCTTATCTCATATAAACCGAAGACCACCAGAGCTCAGAGCCTGATATTTTGGGAATGATCCAGGTCAGTACTTATTGATGTAAAATAAATGAGCCTCCAAATATTGAATGTTGCTTCAGTGTTTCTGCTTGATGTTGCAGTACAATGAGTAATATATATAAGACATAAACTTTATGCTGACTAGAACTTTGTTTTATCTTCAGACATTTGATAAAGCAGAAAAATCTATATACCGTGGAGATTTACATTTATTATTTTGATTGTATCATGTCTAAAAAATAGTCTACTTAATGAAATAATTAGTCAAATATAGAGTACTTTCAAGAACAGTTTAATCCATTTGTCGGTAAGTAGACCTCATTATTACCATTAGAATAAAAAATAGAACTGAGGATTTTACTTTTCTATAAAAATTTAGACTAAAATCTTTCCTTTGTATGTTCTGAGAGTAAGGGTAGAGGAGCAGATTGGAATTTAGGACTAAATTTCAGAGTATTCTCCTTTTAATAATGTTAAGCTTGAGTAAGTCAAGCTATATTATATAACTGCACACATTCTTATGAATAAAATGAAGATTTGGCTGGCTCCTAAATCCCTATTCATCTGTCCAGTAATACACCAGCGGGCTGAGTTTACAGCAGTCAGCACAGCAGATCTCTGCTTAATATTCTACAACAGGTCCAAGAATCACTGGTAATAGAATGCCTCACTTTTGCTGAAACACCAGCAAGCTTCTTTTGAATTTAATGGTTTGTTTTATTCAAACAGTAGTGTCTCACCAGATAGGTTAGGCTGGTCTTGAACTATGTACCCAGGCTGGCCCTGAACTTGAAGTGATTTCCTTGCCTTAACCTTCTAGGTACTGGGAATAAAGGGGTGCCTCACCATTCCTGGCTGAACTTAATTTAAAACTACTTCTTCCTTCTTTATTTTTAGTCTACTGTAGTAAACACTGAATTTAATTTTAAGTATGTTTTGACTATAAACAAAAATTGTGAACAGAAGTGAATTTATCAGCAGCCTAGTTAAAAGTAAGTATACCTAAAGTTACTTTAAGAAGGTAAAACAAGAGAACATAGATATCATTTGGAAGTACACATTAGTCTTAGAAGACAGAAGAGATAATAGTGCTTCTGGAAATTTATTTTATCAGAAAAGACATAGAAAACATTGAAACAAATCCTAGGAAAAATCTTGTCCTCCCAAAAAATTAGAAAAAAAAGTAGGGCTACAAGGATAACCCACCTTGTGGCACTAGGCCTTCAAGGTCAGTGAGTACTCAGCATATAAGAGAATGTGTACTCTAACATCCTGTAACTCAGGGGTGTCCCAAATTTTCTGATCAAGGAAATTATGGGGCCACAGAAGAAAGAAGTGATGACATATAATGCGCCTAAGGAGAGTCACCTGGAGAAAAAGCATTTTCTTAGGCTTTCACAGAGAGCAAATTGGTCAAGTCATGGCTGTGACACATCCACTTGGCTTGCACTGACAAAGGATCTATAAACTGCAGTACAGGGTTTTAGGGTAAATCCTGAGGAAATATGACTAATCTTGTCAGATACAGAAGTTACATTTCTGATTATATAGGTTTTGCTTTATCCTGATCTTAATAATCCAGCAGAAAAGTATAAAAATGAGATATTAAAAAGTAAAGCCATAATAATATGCCGAGCTGTGGAAGGCTTAAGTCAACAACTTCTGACATTACCAGTCATACCAGATAGCTCACTACTGTTATAGACTACTGGACTATATTGGATTACTTTGCTGAATTCATGCAACTACAATATATGCAGCAATGGAATACCCATCTGTGATAAAAGTAACCAAAAAAGGGGGATATAAGTGAAGGACCATTATGTAGTGAAAAAGAATATATATATATATATATACACAAAATAGCATAAATATACCCCTACTTTTTCTTAGTTCAATGAGAAGAAAGTTTTGAATTAATTATGTTTAGATGAGATAACATGTCTATATCTTTACTATGAATAACTACTATGAAGACATTATGCAACATATTAATTATTGTAACTGTCCTACTAATCTATTTTGAAACTGTCTCATTGCTACCTTTTTTTCAATAAAATTAATATAAAGTTTTATCTTCAAAACTTTACTGAGTTGATGACATTTCATGAACAAAGAAGAAAGAGTACACAAAAAGGAAGGACATATGTGTTTCTGGATACACCATTCCACTAAGAAAGGAAAAAACCAACTTTAGCTGTAAATGTGAATCTTAATGGCATCCTGTGACTGCAATCATAGACAGACCTTAGACAATCAAAGGAGGTAAGATATGCCATTACTCACATGGACAACAGGAGTAAATGGATTAAGTTTCTCTGACAGAAAGGAAAAAAAATGTTTTTTCTTTTTGCCCTTTTCTCAGATTAACTAGAATGCATGTTAGATGTATAAAAAATAGAAAATATCAAACGTCTTAGGCATAATGTGAAACAGGTATTATTTTCCATCTGTATTGATATATTGAACTTTAAGTTTTTACAGAATATGAGGAAAAAATTTAAAAAATAGGAATAGACACATATTTTTACACAGAAATTTATAAATCTAACCATATACAGACAGCACTGTAGCAGGACTGTCCTGTGATATATTTTTCTTGTGTCTCTTTTTTTCATTTATTACCCATTAAAAAGTAAAAACATTTACTTACAAGATAGTATGATAATTTGTATGTCATGACAAGAAGTATGTATTTAGCAGACCAGAATGACAGGCATTCCAAGCATGACCCTTCTATTACACATGGCTATCTTCAGTACAGCCGTTTGGTTCACAGATATCAGCATATATAGACAGTCAGGTTGAGTATCCTGCCAATTAACTGCTAGTTTCAAAAACCTGCTGATGTTTCTCAGGATCATTGCCTTTCCCATCTTGTGTGTACAAATGTGTGGCTTTGTCCCTGTCCTGTTTTCCAGCTTTTCTCCTTACCCTCTTGTTGTTCAGTCCTCAAGTTCTCACTTTCCTTTTAATTGTGTTATACCATTCCATTTGTATTTCTTCTTTTGATTTCTTAAACTAGGGAGACTATATGATATTTACACATGTGGTTCTGGTTTATTTAACTTACACATGTATCTTCGAGTGGTACCCATTTAAATGTAAATAATTCAAGTTCATCACTCTTTATAGCTGAGTAATACTCCATTGTATAAAAATACACCTTTTACAATCATTCCTCATGTGACGGGCATCTTGGCTGTTTCCAAGATTTGGCTATCACAAATTATGCTGCTATAAACATACGTGCACACATAGCACTATGATATGATATTTTCAGTTCCTCTGCAAAAATTCGCTGAAGGGGGATATCTGGCTTGAATGGGATTTTCAGTCCTAGCTTCTTAAGGATTCTCCACACTATTTCCATAATGGTTGCACCAGTCTACATTCCCATCACATAGCCTCCCCAACATTTGTTGTTGGTTGATTTCTTTATGATAACCATTCTTTCTGAAGTGAAATGGTATCTCAGTGTTGTTTTAATTTGCATTTCACAGATGGCTCGTGATGTGGAGCATTTTTTCATGTATTTATTCGCTTCTTTAATTTCATCCTCTGAGAAGTGTGTATTCATCTCAGATGGCCATTTCTAGATTGAGTCTTTAAATTTTGGGTTTCCTAATATATTTTAGTTCTTCATAAATTCTGAATGCTTATTAGTTAAGATTTTTTTGAAAAATCATGGGTTATCTTTTGACTTGGTTGGTAATTTCTTTTGACGTGCAAAAACTATGATGTTTGATATTTAGACAGATAGTGAGGGTAAACTGAACTGCATATGTTATAGGGTAATAATCAGCTTCTCTATTGGAAAGTTAACAACCTAAGTTTGCAGATCAAAAATTGGAGAAAAAGGGCTGGGGAGATAGCTCAGGGGAATAAGAGCTTGCCTGGCAAGTGCAGGGTCCTGAGTTCAATCCCTGGTACCACAAAAAAAAAAAAAAAAAAAGAAAAAAGAAAAAAAAATTGGAGAAAAGGAAGGGCCATAAGTTCAGCCAACATTTTAGCCCTTGTCTTTCAAGGTCAGTGAAGACTCAGGACATAGGAGAACCTGTACTGTAACATCATGTAACTGTTGTGCCCAAAATTTTCTGATGGAGGAGATTATGGAGCCATGGAGGAATGGGATCGATGATGTATAGTGTGCCTAAGGAGAGTCTAATGGAGAGAAAACTTTCTCTCAGAATTTCACAGAGAGAGAATTGGTCAAGCAATAGCCATGACTCATCCACATGGCTGACATTTGACAAAGGATCTACAAAGTGTGGTACAGGGTAAATCCTGAGGGGATTTGGCTGACCTTATGAGATAGAAAAGTTATATTTCTTGTTCTACAGGTCTTGCTTTATCTTGGTCTTAACTGTGCAGCAGAAAAGTATGTAAACGAGATATATAAAGTAAAGCCATATTATTATGCTGAGCTGGAAAAGTCTCTAGCCAACAAATTCTGTGGATAACCCACTACTATTGTAGACTGCTGTACTATGTTGGAGTGTTTGGCTGAATTCAAGCACCTATAGTATTTAAATGCCAATGGAATACCCATCTCTGATAAGATTAAACAAAGAAAGGGGATACAAAGGAAGAAACATTTGTTTATATGTACAGAATAGTTAGGATAGTTACAGCTACTTTCTCTTAATTCTATGAGAAGAAAGATTTGTAGTAATAGTGTTTGGACAGGGTATCCCATTTGCTCCTTGTACTATGGATAACCACTAAGAAGATAATAATGCAAAATGAATTAACTATTGTAAGTATCCTATTAATCAGCTTTGAAATTAAATTAATAAATAAAATAAAAAATAAAAAAGCAGTAAATTACTTATTTCCTTGACCTTAGTGTTCTACTGGGTTCCAAACCAGATTCCTTTGCTTACTTGAGAAAGTTATTGCAAAGACGTTAAATCCTCTAAGTCCTGATTATACCATCAGCTGTCTAAATTGAATATTACAGTGTTAATAATGCTACAAATCAGGTAAGATATGTGAACCAAACTGCTTATACATATTGTCTTACAATAAATACAAGGGATTAAGGATGCATTCAGCATTTAAAGGAAACCTATCAGACTTTGTAGTCCTTGCTTAAAAGTGAATGAATTAAAAAGTGATCCATGGTATAGAGACCTGACCGAAACCCCTAACTGCCTGTAGGAAGGGTGTGGTGAAAGAATGATATAAAAATCAGACAAATTTAATGTAATGCATGATGAAGGCTGGGAGGTCAATGCCTCAGGTGGAGAAAAACCAGGGCACTTCAAGCTATCACTATGTATTAGCTAGTGTACGAAGAATTTAGAATCCTTTTTGTGGGACAACATAGAGGCTGTAGTACAATGGGCAAGTTTAACATCATAAAGCGAACAAGCCAAGGCCCATCCTCATATCTGGGTGCTAACCTCACAGATTGGTGATTTCACATTCTAAAGCTGGCCTATAAGGTGACAGAATAGGGTAGCCTAGGACGTACTACATCAATTTACAATTTCTGCTCTTTATGACTTCAAAACAGTTTATTTACTATGAGTTTAAATGCGATAAGTTTTATCACATAAAAATAGCCAGGTGTTTTCTTGGAGCTCGTTTACTTAGGTTTTTACTACTCTATAACTTATTTGGATTTGCCCTGTTTTATGGCCAAACCTTGATTAGTTGGCTCCTTTTAAAATAAATGATGTCTTTTAAAGTAGTAGCTAGAGAAATTTCAGGACTGAAAAATCAGTCCTGACAGTCTATCATCCTCCAGAGTAAACAGCCACTAATGCATCTCCTGCTGACAGGGTCAGAAGCTAAAAGATTGTGCAAAACAATTGATACAAACACATCCTTATGATGCAGGATTAAATGGAAGCAGGTAAAGTTTGGGAGTATCAACTTGCTTACTTTTGAGGGCATAGAAATAACCACATATACTGTCAGCTATTAACTCACGTTTTTCAAATAATATTTTATTAACCTGTGACTGTTAACTTCTGGCCAAGAGGAATAATGTTCACATTTGATTTTTCTACATAGGTTGAAACCTTCTTTTCTTTAAGTGAGAAGTTAAAAGCAAAGATAACCAATAAATATAAACAGAAGCCTCCATTATCACTGGGACATCAGGGCCTGCAGAAAAGTGTGAGTGTGCACTCTGCTTTTCCTCTGTTATCTCCAGGATAGTGAGCCTTTCTAAAGGAGCTCAAGAATACATGCTGTTGGTGGGTGGATTGACCTGGGACCTGAGGCCCAGGACAAGGCAGGGACTTGGGTGCATGGGTGCACATGTGTCTTCTAAGTGAGGAGGAATTATTGAGACCAGGAACATGACAGTTTCTGAAGCAGCAGCAAGGAACCAGCTCATTCTGGAGAACCTCACCAGCAGGAGACCAGTCCCACATGCAGAAGCCAAAATCAGCTCCATATCTAGCACATTTTGAGCATGAAATATAGAAACCATTACAGAACTGTAAACACTGGAAATATTTTCCTACTTTCATTGTCTTTTGTTTGTCTGATTGGCTATCCCTTTCCTATCCGATTGGACGCCATCTGTCTTTGTTTTGTATTCTGTAGTCATTTTTGTATTTCATCCCTCCTCCTGGTGTCTTTTTTCTTTCTTTTTTGTAAATTTTATTTTTTTGTATAGTTAGTATAGGGTTTACTAGGTCTCACTGCACAGATCAGACTCATAGTGATCCTCCTGCTTTCAGCCTCCAAGGTCAGAGGAAAACTTAGCACAGTGGAGACTAAAAAAAGAATAATAAGGATTAATATATTGAAGAGTTGGTTCTTTCAAAGGTTAATAAAATTGGTAAACTCTTAGCAACCTTATCAAAAAGGGAAAGAAAAGATAAATTTATGCATTGATAAGGGTGAGATTACTATAGATACTGTGGAAATTCAGAAGATCATCAATACTAACTTTAAAAATCTTTATTCACATCATGGAAAAAACAGGAGAAATGCACAGACTCATAGATATGTATGATTTATCAAAGGTGAATCAGATAACTAAATATCAGTTAAGAATATTAAAATGTAATTAAAAAGTTAACAACAAAGAAAGGCTCAGGTATGGATGGGTTCAGACCGCTGAGTTGTATAAGAAATTTAGAGATGATCTGGAGCCAGTACTCTTCAAACTGTGATGAAAATCAAATGGAAGTAATAGTTCCTAACTCATTCCTACAAACAAATATCACTCTGATATCAAAATCATAGAAAGGGCCAAACCAAAAAGAGAACTACAGGCCAATCTCTCTAATGAACACTGATGCCAAAATCATCAATAAGGTACTAACAAAGGACTTCAAGAAATCATCAAGAAGATTACATACCCTGACCATGTAGGATTTTGCCAGGAATACAGGGTTATTCTAACATATGCAAATCAGAAAATGTAATGCATCTTAAAAACAAAGACAAAAGTCACATGATCATTTGAATAGATGCAGAAAATGTTTTGGATGAAGTCCAACACTCAATCATGATAAAAATCTGACATAAATTGCAATAGATGATCTTTACCTCAATCTGATAAAAGTCACCCATGACAAACCAACACACAACATCATATTGAATGAAAGCAAAAGACCTGAAATCTTTCACTTTAATATCAGGAACAAAGTGAGAATATCCACAATCACCACTTACATTCAACATAGTTCTGGGAACTTTAGCCAGAGCAATTAGACAAAAAAGAGAAATTAAAGAAATAAAGATAGGAAAGGATAAAGTTAAACTATCTTTATTCATAAATGCCGGGATATTCTACACAGAAGAATCCAGAAATACCAGGTTAAGACACTTACAGTTAACAATAAAATTCAGTTCCATGGTTGGATACAAAGTCAATACTCAAAAATATATAGCATTCTTGTACACAAATAACAAATTATTGGAAATAGAAATTAGGGGAAACAAATCCTTGATAACAACTTCAAAGAAAAAAAGGAAAAGAAAATAAAAAGAAGGATTTAACAAAAAAAATTAAAGAATCTACATTTTGCAATTACAGGATTCTGAAAAAGGAGTTTGAAGAGGGTAACAGAAAATGGAAATACAGCTACTGAATCATGGTTAGGAAGAATCAACACATGGAAAATGGACACAATCTCCAAATTTTTATAGAGATTTAATGCAAACTCAATAAAAATGCTTTTAACATACCACATAGAACCAGAGCAAACATTACTAAAATTCTCCTGGAACCAGAAGAGACCTAGATAGTAAAGCCAGTCCTGGGCAACAAAGGCAAGGCATGGGGCATTACAATCCCTTACTTGAAATTATACTACAAAGCTGTGATAAAATCTTCATGGTTCTGGCAAAAATGATAGAATTGAGGATCAGTGGAAAAAGCTCAGCAGAGTAAAGCACCTGCAAGCAGGCTCAGGGGCTGGGGTTTTGATCCCTGGGCCTGCCGTGCCAGCCCCACCACTGGGGTGCACTGAAACTGCAAGACTGGGCATGGTAGTACATGCTTGTAATCTCAGCTATTGGGAGGCTATAAACAGGTGGATCATTACAAGTCCGATCTAGTAGTGAGACCCTAAACACCCTGTAGACCCTGCCCTAAAATGCAAAAACTAAAAGGGGAAATAAAAAGATTAGAAGTTGAAGATGCAAAACTACAAAAACACTCAGCCACCTTATCTTTGATAGATGGACTCCTGCGTGCAGTTGTAGGGTAGATGCCTAGAGTTTGTGATTAATTTATAATCTACTGGGATTATGGGTGTGACTTCTACTGGGGTCATGGGTGTGAGTACTACACCCCGCCTGGGGCATATAGCCTGAATGCAATTTATGGGAGACTTACTTGCTGTAGCCATTGTAGCTGCTACTTCTTCCTAGCTTTCTACTCTTCGCTGCCACCATTAAAAGTCAATCTCTGTCATGTGCTGCTCTGCTTTGGATCCAGTTGAATATACACTGAAACCTCCACTGACTATGAGCTAAATAAACCTTTCCTTCCTTCATTTTGAGTGTCGAGTACTAGTCCCAGAAACAAGACAAGAGTGACTGAGACCAAAGGTGTTCATTGGAAGAAAGAAGTCTCTTTAATAAATGGTGCTGGAAAAACTGACTTTCTACATGCTGAAGCCTAAGACTAGACCTAGGTCAGTCACCATTTACTAAACTAAAGTGAAAATGGATCACAGATTTAAATATTAAAAGAAAAACACTAACTATACTAGAATAAAGTAGGTAGAAATCATGAAGACATAGAGCTATGCAGAGACCTCATCGACAAAACCCATATTTCATGAGAAACATTTCAAAGAATTAACAAGTAGGATGTAATCTTTTAAAAACTTTTGCACATTGAAGAAATCCCCAACAGAGTGAAAGGGCAACCCACAGCATGGGAAGAAATTTGAGCTAACTGTTCTTCAGGTAAAGGGCTTATATATGGAACATACAGAGTTCAAAAAAATCAGACCCACCAAATTTAAAGACCCAATCTACAAATGTATATACATGTTAGATACATTTCTTCTCAGATGAAGAAATGCAAATAGCAAATAAATATATGAAAAAGTGTTTAAGAGCCCTGGTCATTTGAGAGATGCAAATTACAAAAATGTTGAGATTCCATCTCACCCCAGCAAGAATCGCTATCATCAAAATCAACCAACTACAAATTCTGGAGTGGCTGTGGGGAAAGAGGAGCACTTCTTCACTCTTGGTGGGAATGTAAAGTGGTGCAAGCACTATGGAAATGAGGACAGCAACTCCTCAAAAAACTAAGATGAAAGATTTCATTGGATCTAGCTATTCCCCTTCTCAGTATGTTCCCAGAAGAATTAGAAACATTATATCACAGTGATATTATGCTGCAACCACATTTATAACAGCATAATTTGTCATAAATAAATATTGAAAACAACCCAAATACCCATCATCTAAGGAATGAATAAAAATTATATGATATTTTTATACAATGGATTGCTACTCAACCATAAAGAAGAATATGCTTGAGACATTTAGAGGAAAATATATACAACTTGAGTTGAGAGTCATATTTGAAATAAATCAATCTTGCATGCATTACCATTGTATTGTCTCCCTTGGATAAGAAGCTGAAAAAGAAATTAAATCCCAAACGATGCAATAGATATTATGAAATGCGTGGAAACTACTCAAAAGGAACAAGAAACTAGATCAGACTCTTAGTGATCCACCTGTTTACAGCCTCCTGGGAGCTGGGATTTCAGGTGTGTGCCACCATGCCCAGTCTCAATTGCTGTCTCAGGGTGCCCTGGGCGGTGGGGCTGGCACAGCAGGTCCGGGGATCCCACCCCTGACTCCTGTGCCTGCTTACAGGTACTTTAATCCACTTAGCTATTTGGCAGGCCCAAAAGGAAGATCATAATTTCTGTACTAAGTAGCCTTTATCCAATTCTCTCAAGTTTAACAAAAAAATTCAAAAATCCCATAGATAAAATCTTAAATACAAAAAAAATGACTATAAATTTTAATATTAAAATAAAAGATCAAGATTGGTGAGAAAATTCTGGGGAAAAAGGAATAATTGTGATTGGGAATTGCCTTGCCAGACAACTCCCCCTCACCTACTAACCGTTTACTGACCTGAGCTTCATTAGTTTAACCAGCGTGATGAGAATATATGAACAATCAGAAGTCAAATTTATAATCATAGTCGAACTGAAAAATCATTATTGAGTCTCAAACACAGTTGAGAATGTTAGACTACCATAATGGTGATGTGCTGAGTTATTGTTGGCAAAGATTTCTTTTTTCTTCTGAGAATGTTGGTGAGGACCCCAGGAGAGCACCTAGAAAAGGAATCTAATGTTGAATCCTACAACTTAGACAAACAAACTTCATGTGGTCCTAAGCTTAAAAATAAAACTAGTGCTGTTAAATCTAACCTGTTCTCATGGAGTTTATAAAAGCTACTATAATTGATACAACCATCATTTTTTTGTAGCTGAGCTTCCATCACACACCCCGGGTGGTCTATCCTGAAGGATGGAGAATTGCAGCAATCCCTGGACATTCGCACACCAACTTTCATTTTGCAGGCTGAAATCTGTGATGCCTGAATCTGGCTCTATCTTCCCTAAGTCCCTAAGTAATTATAGGAGAAATATTAATGGGTAACCCACAGAGCAAACTTCTTAAGTGACTGTTAAGCATTAAGGATTGCAGATATTTCGTCCTTGTTGTGTTTACCTTTTTTTCAGTAAAAGAAACAAAGCCTTCACTGCTCAAGTATGACTGGCAAACAAGAAAGAAACATACAGAAACTTTTGTGGCTTTTTGTCATCCACTGCCAGCCCAGACAACAGGGGGAGTATTTTACTGAAGGGTTCATAGAAACTGGTTTTGGTAATCAATGTTTAACAGGGGAGGGAAAGGTCCCCTGACAGGAGGCTTCACTGACTTGCAGGCTGTAGCATGAGGTAAAGTATACAATTAAGGTACAATGAACAGGTAGCGATTGCTCTTTTCAGGCTTGTTTTGATTTCTTGCCTGCTAATAATATTTAAAAACTGTTAGAAGTCTTGAGTACTTTTTATACTTAAAATGTACTTTTTGTTTTCTGAAGAGAATAAAAATAGTACAAAACATTAAAAATGATACAGAATTTCACCAAACAAAATAGTATGAGTTAACAGTGGCTGTTATATTATATAACAAATTTGTCTTCAAATTTGTTGTTTAGATTACCAGACATGTACACGCAAAATGAGTAAAAAATGTTATAAATAATTAAAAAGGACAAGAAAAAAATTAAGCATTAACTTCTTTCAATAGACTAGCAAAAATCAGCAGCACAATTATCCAGGCTGTCCTGTATATATACATAAATATATCTTTTTCTCTTCCTCTGTTCTTTCTTTTGTCCTTTTACTCATGTCAGATGTACCTGCCCTTTGAATAGATTCTTTTTCTTTCACAGTACCTGTTGTATCTTTCAGGTTTCTTGTACCCTTTCAAGATTTTACACTAGTGAGACAATATGAGGTTTGCACATGCAGGCATTATTTATTTCACTTATGATTATAGTCTCTAATCACATGCATTTACCTACAAAAGACTCAAGTTATCTTTTTTATATCTGAGTAATACTCTATGGTGTGAAAATACTACATCTTTTTTTATATAATCCTTAGCTGATAGGCATTTGAGTAGGTTCCAAGATTTAGCTATGACAAATCATGCTGCTATAAAAATTGGCTGTGGCACAATATTTTCAGTTCTTCTGGAAAAATACCCAGAAAAGAAATAACTAGGTTGACTAGGAGGCCTAACCCTAGATTTGTGAGGAATTTGCAAATTGATTTTCATATTGGTTGTACTATTCTGCACTCCTACTGACAGTGGAGAAGGACTTCTTTTTCCCCATAGCCTAGCAAGTATTTGTTGTTGGTTGACTTCATGATGATGACAACTCTTTTTGAGCTGAGATGGAATCTTGGTGTTTTTTTTAATTTGCAATAGTTTTTCATATATTTATTTGTTATTTGTATTTATTCACCTGAGAAGTGCGCATTCATCTAGATGCCCATTTTTTGATTGGGTCTTTGAATCTTGGGGTCCTGATTTTTTTTATTTCATTATACATTCTAGATAGAATTCCTTTGAGGAACATTTGAAAATTTTTCCCAATTAATGTGTGTGTGTGTGTTTTTTTTTTTTTACTCAGTTGATATTTGATTTTCAGAAACTGTTCAGTATGCTGAGATTTTAGTTTGTCTTTCAATTATTTCTAGGTAGTTTAAGTTTTTGTTCATAAACACTCTACCTACCCTATGTCTTCAAGATTTCTTCCTACTTTCTCCTCCAGAAATTTAGTGTTTATGTTTTAATATTTAAATTTTTGATTCATTTTGACTGTAGTTTAGTACATGGTGATAGATATGAGTCTAATTTTAGCCTTCGGGATGTGGAAGACAGTTTTCCACCACCGTTTATTAAATAGGCTACTTTTCTTTAATTGAACATGTTTGGCCCATTTGTGAAAAATAAGGTGGCTGAGTGTGTTTGTAGTTGTGTCCACACCTTCTAATCTGTTCCTTTGATCTTCAGGTCTGAGGTTTTAGCAATACTACACTGATTTTACCACAGAAGCTTTGTAGTATAATTATAAGAAAGGGGTTGTGATGTCTCCTGCTTTGCCTTTGTTGCCCAGGATTGTATTTGGTATTGGAGGCCTCTCTTGGATCCAGATGCATTTTAGGAATGTTTTCTCTAGATCTGATGTATACCAATTGTATTGTAATCAGGACGGCACTGAATCTGTACAACAGTTTTGAGAGTTTGGACATTTTCACAATGTGGGTTCTTCTTATTCAGGAACAAGGAGTATCTTTCAATTTTCTGAAATCCTCTTCAATCTCATTTTCCAGAATAGTGTAATTTTCACTGTATAAATCTTTTTCTAAGCTGTGACATTGATTCTTAAGTATTTCTTTTTTAGGGGTGCTATTATGAAAGGTACAACTTTCCTAATTTCTCTCCCAGTGTATTAATTGTCTGTGTACAAAAATTCTACTGATTTTTGTGTGTTGACTTTGCAGCCTGCTACGTTGCTGAATTTGGTGATTAAATTTGGGGTCCTTTCTATAGAGTATCATGTTTTCTGCAGATAATGATAATTTCAATTCTTATTTTCCAATCCTTAATCCTTTTGTTTCTTCCTCTTGTCTAATTGCACTGGCTAACGTTTCCAGAACTATGTTGAATATGAGTGGAGACAGTGGACATCCTTGTCTTGTTTCTGATTTAGAGTGAAGCCTTCAGTTTCTGCCCATTTAGTATGGTTGTTGGTTTTTCATAGGTGACTTTTATCATGTTGAGATGTAGATCATGTATTCTAATTTTCTGTAGTGTTTTTATCATGAATGAGTTAGTTTGGACTTTTTTTCATCTATGTATTTGGTACAGAGACTCACTATGCAGGTTGGACTCATGGTGATCCTCCTGTTTTCAGCCTCCCCAGTAATGAGATTACAAGTGTGTGCCACACACTGGGACTCGGTTGCAGGCTTGGGGATAGAGCCGATGAGCTGTGATGGACCAGAGATGGATCTCCCATCCCTGTGTTTGCCAAAGCAGGTGTTTGATCCACTGAACTATCTCTCCAGCAATTTTGTTAAGATTTTCATTGCATTTTCAATTTTTTTTTTTACAGATATTGGCTTATTCAGATTTTTATAACTTCTTGATTCTGTTTTGGTAATTATATGTATCTTAAAATCTTTTCATTTCTTCTATGTTTTCCATTTTTTGAGAACAAAGATTTTCAAAGTAGGTATTGATATTTTCTGGATTTCTATAAACTCTATAGAGATTTCACCTTTTTTCTTCCTTTTGAATGAATTTGTATTTTTCCTTGATTTTTTAAAAAAAGGTTGGATAGGATTTATCAATCATTGTTTCAAAGAACCAACACTTTGATTCATTAAGTTTTTGTATTTTTTGTGTCCATTGTATTATTTTCTTCTCTGATCTCTCTTTTTTTTGCGGTATCAGGGATTGAATTCAGGACCTTGCACTTGCCTGGTAAGTGCTTATTTTATGGAGTTATCTTCCCAGCCCTCTTCTCTGATCTTTATAATTTCTTGCCTCCTTTGGGTTTTAGGCTTCTTTTTTTTTTTTTTTTTTTTTTGGTGGTCTCTTGGATAGAACTCAGGACCTTGTGCTTGCCAGGCAAGAGCTTATTCTATTGAGCTATCTCCCCAGCCCAAGTTTTAGGCTTGACTTTTTTTTTTCCTAAGAGCTTGACATGCAGCATAAAATTGTTTACTTGGACTCATTCTTTTTTCCTGATATGAGAATTTATCACTATCAATATCAGTCTTAAGACAGCTTTCCCTGCATCCCTCAGGTCTGTAAGTTGTATCTGCATTTTTGTTGGATTGTAAATATTGTTTACTTTTTCATATAATTTCATCCATGACCAGGTGATTTTTTAAAGAGGGTATTATTTAATTTCCATGTGTTTATGGTGTAGTTCACAATTTCTTCTGTCAATAATTTCAAGTTCATTGCACCTTGGTTATATAATATGCATGGAATAATTTAAGTTACTTTGCACCTATATACACATATTCTATGTGTTCATACATGTTCTATTTTGGAGAACATCCATGAGCAGCTAAGAAGAATGTATGCTCTGATGTTGGATGAAACACTATGTAAAAGTCTAGTAAGTTCGTTTCTTCATGAACTTTTTTGGTTCTATTATTTCTTTGTTGAAATTTTGATTACTTGATCTATCTCTTTTTTCATAATGATGTATTAATTTCTGCCATTACCATTGCGCTATTTCTCATTTGATTTTGCATGTCTATTAAAATTTGTCTTATATAGGTGGGTGCTTCTACATTTGGTGCATATATATTTGTGATTGTTATCTCTTGCTCTTGTAGTATTCCTCTTGCAAGTATGTAGTGACCTTTTTGTAAAATCTCTTTTGATCTTCTGTGGTTTGAAGATGACATTGTCAGCAACCAGAAAACCTAAACTTGCTTTCTTTCTGGGTTTCTATTGCATGCAGTATTGTTTTTCATCCTCTGGATTTCAGTCTATGGATTTTCTTTTGAGCTAAATGTGTTTCTCATAGACAACATATTGATAGATTTTGTTTCTTGATCTGCTCCACCTGTGTTCTTCTTTTGATTTTTGTCACCATTTGCATTTATGGTTATAACTGATGTGTATTGGCTTATCTCTGTCATGATATTTTCACGCCATTGATTCCCTACTTTCCTCCTCTTCTTAATTACTTGCTCTGCTTGGTGGTTACTTTCTGTTGTTGTTCTTGAAGTTTTACTCATTTTTATCTCCAGTAGAATATCTGTCAGTACTCTTTGTAGGGTTGGTTGGGTGGTCATGAATTTCTTCAGCTGTTCTTTGTCTTTGAAGTACATTTTCCATGAAATTTGATGGTGTTTTTCATGGCACATGAATCTGGGTTGGAAGTTGTTTTTATTCAGGACCAGAAAGACTTCACTCTGAACTCCTCTTGATTTGACGGACTGTGTTGAGAAATCTTCCATGATTCTGCTAGGCTTGTCATTATAAGTGATGTGTTTCTTTTTTCTAACAGCTTTTAGTATTCTGCTCTTTTGCTGAATTTCTGGAATTTTGGTTGTTATGTGTCTAAGCATAGATTTATTGTTATTATGGATAAATGGAGTTCTATAGGCCTCACTTATCTAAATTTTAGATTCTTTTTACATGTTTGGGAAATTCTGTGCAATTACTTTTACAAATAATATTATAAAGTTATTTGTGTTGACTCCTGCTCTTTTGTGGACATCTAGTAGTCTCATATTGTTTTCATTGCGTCATCTTGCAGCTGTTGAGTTGTTTCCTGGTTCCTTTTCATTTTGAAGAGATCTTTCCTTTCATGATCACTATTTGAAATGCTGTCCTCAAGGTCTCAATGTCTATCTTCAGTTTGGTTCAATCAGTATTTCCAGCCTTCTGTGGAATTTTTGATGTCCTGGATATCTGTTTGAATCTGTTTCATTCATTCTAATTTTTTTCACAGACTGTTTGTTCAATATTTTCATGATTTTTTTCATTCTCCGCTATTTTTTTAATCTATGTCTTCTTTAACTGTGCTGAGTAATTGTTTCATGATTGTTGTCATTTTTTAACCTGAGAGATTATTTCTGATCTGATTTCTTTTATAGCATGATGAACTTGTTTCTTTACTTTAGTTGCTAACTATTTCAGAAATTTCAAATGTGTGACTTCTATGTTCTTTTCTTCTGGACTTGTTCTGGGTTGGCTGAATGTCTGATTTTGCCTTTTGTTTCTTCATTTCAGCATTTTTGAAACTTCCAATGTCACCTGGGCTCAGAAGCAATGATAAGGGAGTGAGCCATGGGTCATTCAAGCTCCTTTGACAGTGGTGGGGGCAGCATAGGCTCTCCATATCTCCCACTGTCTTGGTTCAATGTTGCTTCTGCAATTTCTCGTGTGGGTGAGCCACAATCAGCAAGGCTTTCCTTATGATGGGAGCAGGCTGAAGCTCTAAAGGCTCCTGAGATTGTCAGTGCAGGGCTCAACAGGGCCCTGTAGTTGTCTGGGGCTCAGACTGTCTTCTGAGATGGTCTGAAGTCTTAACTATTTTATGACTCTTTTCCCCTTCTTTTCCTTTAAGCAGTGAAGTTTTAAATAACCAGCAGTGTAAATGTCTTTCTGTTTTTGGTAAAAGTATTTACTGAAATTCAGAACATGTCATGTCACATTTTGTAATCACTTTCCCTGAATAATTAGTTCAAATAAAGTCTTTTCTCAAAATATCAGAATGAAAAATAATTTGTAATTTAGTCAATTTTTAAATAAAATTGTTTAAACATTTATTTTTTATTTTTATTTTTTGTTGATTTTATTGAGAAACAAATAATGATGAGACAGTTTCAAAACCAATAAATAGGACAGTTTCAATAATTAATACATTGCATATTGTTGTCTTCATAGTGGTTATTCATAGTGCAAGAAGCAGACAAGATATTCTGTCCAAACACTATTAGCACAAATCTTTCTTCTCAGTGAATTAAGAGAAACTAGCTGTGATCTATCCTAACTATTTTGTATATACAGATACAAAATGGTCCTTCATTTGTATCCCCTGTTTTTGTTTAGTTTTCTCAGAGATGGGTATTCCACTGCTGTTTAAATTTATTTATTTTAGAGAAGATAAATTTTGATTCATGGTAGAAACTTAAAAAGATATTTTAAAAAATTATTTACTTTTATTTCCTTATAAATTTAGTATTAAAACATTTGTTTTTTTCTCATATGAAAACACATATTTTAAAATTCAAGGAAAATACATGAATATTTAAAAGTTTGATGATTAACAATAATGAGTAACAATAAGGATATTACAAAAATATTAGATAAATGTAGAAAATGAATTGTGGGTGGTCTGAACTGTGGAGGGCCAGGAATAAGAGGCCAGGGAGATAAGAAAATCACAGCTGCATTACGCCTGACCTCAAACATCTACAGGATATATTAATATTCGAAGTCCCAGTCATCTGCATAATGTAGTGATTTTTTATTGAAATAAAAGTAGCGCACGAGATGGATTGGTTGTAAGGAGAAGGTCAGGAAGGTTTCAGTCTGCTCATAAAGCCAGCATTTTAGCTGTTGATTGATGCCTCCATGCCCTGACTGCTGCTGCTGCTGTGTAGGGATCTTGCTTTTAGAAAATCATACACATCCTTTGTCACCTTGATGGCTACACCGCCATAAGGAAGACAAATGTTCAGCAAAAATCCAGTTACTTAGCATAACATGTGATGTAAATACTAAAATAGGGAGGGAAGCATGGTGAAAAACTCTGTTCTGCTTGTTTTAATGGCTATTCTTCAGGAGTAAGAGGCTAAATCTGAAAATTAACTCTTTCTTTCCCTGTGGTTGTTGATGCTATTGCTGCTAGTATGAATAAAAGCAGCCACAGGAAATTTGCCATGTGTATTTCTTGTCACAGTTAGTGCACAGAAAACCATAGGGTCATGGAAATTAATGTTATCCTACATGTAATTCATCTTGACTACAAGTCTTAATAAGATCCTCAGTCATTCTAACAAATTCTTGTAAAAATTAAACAGAGAAATTTGAGGGCTAACATTATGGTGTTCATTTGAACTGGTTCAGTTTTGCATATGTGAGAATTCACCACTACAAATTTCCCTCTTAGGACTGATTTCTTGTGTCCCACACACTAATGAGATGAAGATATACAAATGGTAAATAAATATATGAAAAATATTCAGCGGCTGGGGAGTCTGGCTCATTTGTGTGAGCACCTGCCTGACAAATGCAAGGACCTGGGTTTGATCCCCAGAATTGCATGCCATACCAGCCCCAGAATGCTGGGTGCACTGTGCTGGCCACCAAAACCAGGTGTGGTGGTGCATGATGGTAATTCAAGCACTGGGGAGGCTGAGGCAGGAGGAGTCTGACCTATGTAGTAAGACTGTGTACTAAATAAATAAAGCATTATAAAAAGAGAACCCACATTTAGAAAAAGAAAGAAAATATTCAATATCATTAATTATTCTAGAAATGCAAATTAAAATAACCCTGAGATTCCATCTCAATCCAGAAAGAATGGCTATCATTAAGAAATCAATCAATAACAAATGCTGGTGCAGTAGTAGGGACAAAGGAACCCTTCTCCATTGTTGGTGGGTGTGTAGACTTGTACAGCCACTATGGAAATCAGTGTAGATATTCCTCAAAAACCCAGGATTGGGACTACCATTTAACTCAGCTATTTCCCTTCTGGTTATCTTTACAGAACTGTAAATATTATACTTTAGCAATATATATGGACCCATATATATTATAAAAGCACAATTTGTAATAGCTAAGTCTTGGAAACAACACAAATAACATCAAGCAAACAATGGATAAAAAAGATGTGGTATTTTTATACAATGGAGTACTACTCAGCCATAAAAGGATCTCTTGAGACAATTTTAAGTAAATGTATGCAACTTGAAACCATACTCTTAAGTGATATGAATTGGACACATATATTTAAATATCACATTGACTCCCTGGTGTAGGAAACTGAAAGCAAATAAATAAAGACCAAAATGTACAATAGATATTATGAAATAAGAAGAAATTCTTCAAAAGGCAAGAGGAACTAAGCAAGGGAAAGCAGGAAAAGAAGTACGGAGAAAGAAAAAAAAATGACTAAAGAAGGATGACATGGAAACAAAGCTTTGTAATTAAGAACAGGAAAAGGGGTAAAGGGAGGGGAGGGGACTGGGATAAAAAAAGAGGAACTAATATATATCATGAACAGGTCAAATTCCATATAATCACTATGTATGTCTGAATTATACCAATAAACTTAAAAATAAAATTAAAGAACAAGAAAAAACAAAAAGAAATGAAGAATAAGATTTTAATACCTAGACATAAATTCAGTATCCAATTTTAGATTCCCCTTATGATTCTTACTGAGATAGACACACAACGGCACAATAAAAACAAAATGGATTAGCTGCCTGTTAGGAAAAGGGCACAGAGCCAAATTATTGGAACCATAGAATTCAAATGGCAAAGGTTCTTATCATTAACCTTCTGCAAATTTCATCAATTTCTAGCTAATGAGATGTACAAAACAAGAGTTGTGTCCTGGAGAGTTAGCAACTAAAATGTAAATGATTGGCACCCAATAGTCCTCTGCACACAGGAGGGTCTTGCTCCTTGTCGTCACACTGCGCTCTTGGTTTTCCTCGGCCCTGGCTCAGACATCTGGGGGCTGTGTTTGCCTGTGGATTTAGTCAGCGTGAGCACAGCACACGTCCACCGTGAGTGCAGAGCTCTGGGCACGCTCTTGGAGACCTCATCCAGATGCAGATGAGGCTCTTTCTCAACACACAGAATTGGATCAACAGGTACCAATACAGCAACTTCCAGCGAGCCTGTTTTCCTTCACCTGTTTCATAAGGATGTTACAAGATGGAAATACATTTTTCCTAGAGACAGACACACTTTGTTTATGGCATTTCCACAATAGTATCTTTAAATAAATAATCTTTGATGAATCAGTGCAGCTTGCTCTAACATAAATATTCTCATTTTTACTTCCATTCTCCATCCAGCCTCCACTTCTTATTCACATTGACACATTTAGTAATTGTAATGATTTGTCTTTTGTTGTCTTTATTATGATTAATTTTTAGTTAAGCTTTGCTTTTCATTTCTGGTGCTGAAGACTGAACTCAGGCTTCCAGCTTACTAGGCAAGCATTCTGCCACTGAGCTAAATCCCCAGCTTCAACTGTAATAATTTAAAGCTTTAACTGTGCTTTATAAAACAGTTAATATATCTGTTAGTTAGTCGAACTTATTTTCTTCTCATTTGGTCAATCATTGGTCTTCTAGCATTCATGTTCTAGGTAGTATTCCAAGACACCGGCAGGGATTCATCTATGTCAGTGACATGTATTTTGGGACCGGTAATCATTGCCAAGAATCTTAAAAAATTTCTAAGAGAATTTCACACATTGGAATGAAAGAGGTAATCTTTATTTATGAAAATACTCCTATGGGAAAGATGGATGGCACATGTGTTTCCAAAGTGAGTTCAAGTGATATCCCTATGCAGTACTTTGTTATAGATAAGATTCTAAGTTCAATAAGCATGGAAAACAATTTTAAGGCAAAATCTGTGGTTTTATTTTTTAGATGTACTCAAAAGAACAAAACAGAAAGATTTTCAAGGCTGAAAAAAATAATGAGTTTATGCAATTTATTTGCTAAAATCCCCTACATGTGAGATCTGTTAGCCCCTCTACTTATATATTTCCTTCTTACGTTACATTTTATTTTAGCCCAAGTGATTTTAGATGAGATATTCATGAAATTTTAGATTCCCATTACATCCAGTATTCTAGATTCTACGATCAATCATTCTAAAGCTGAAAATGTATTTTCAGTTAGGTTGTAAATTGTGCAGTAAATAAATACCGGACTTTCATAGGCTAATATAGAGTCTATCATATTGCAAGATGAGGTCTCTTAGGTCAAATTTTGTTGTGAGGTCATTTATATGATTTAAATAGTTCTACTGATCTTCACATATGGGATTTTAATGATCTTATGAGGGAAACCAAGATAGGTGACTATATAATGTAACATTCTCAGCAAACAGCATAATATTAGAAAAAATTCTTCTTTCGATATCATAAAAGTATAACTTCAATTTCCAAATGACTGCAATGTACTGAATAGTACAAATTTCTTGATTTGTAAACTGTCATCAGTGAAGAAACAAGAAATCTTACTTAGCCTTTGAGGATTGTGTGACATTAATTTTTATATTTTCCATTTAACTAAATATAATTTTATTTATAGTACAAGAAATTTTAAGTTATCTATTTTGCTACCATTCAGAGGCTCATTGCTCTTTCAATGTGTACAATTATATAAGCATATTTAATTTATGAGATAAACTTTTATGGCATTATGCAGTATAAAAAGTGCTTTGAAACTATAAAATGCATTATGTGAAAGTTTTTCAAGTATTTTTCTAGTATTTCTTTTCTCCAATGAAAGATCAGTTCTATACATACATGTCATTCAAATGTTGAAACGATCTCAGATCTCATTAAGCTACCTGGAGCTATAGAATTTCAAAGTTGATTTTCAGGTTTAGCATTATAATTTTAATGAGGAAATATAGTTGGAGATCTTAATTTATTTTTTAAAAATGCAACATAAAATCTTTTTGTCCTGGGCCACGTACAGCCAGTAGTATTATGCTCTATACAACTTAGGTGAGATATACATAAAAGAGGAGAGGGTTTGACTGATCCTAACTCAGCTGGAGGTTTTGTGTTAGTTGAACTATCAGGAATACTAGATATCATATTAAATAAGTGCAAACATAATATACTAGTATTAGCTATTCTTCAAACAGGAGAATTTTGCTTCAGTAGAAGAGTATTTTGAGAGTCTCAATATCTGCTAATCTTTTATTGCTAAGACCTAGGTGCAGGGTTCCTTGCGGAGGTGTTCCTTTTGATAGTTACCACAATTTGTATTTTATAATGAAGGCTTTTGTATTTTATCTCTCACTTCCACTCTCTATTATTAAAAACATGTTTGGTAAGAGACAGCCCATGAATAAATGGCTCATCTCAGGTAGCACTTATGTCTGTGAGCATATGAGACAATATAAAAATATGATCACTAGTAATAACTATTTTAGAATAATATTTTAATTTTAGATAGGTAGAGTGAATAAATTAAGAGCTTGCTATAATTCTGAAAGGTTAACATTTGGTACAAACAAATATTACTCTCTAGATACTGATGGTCATATCATGAATGACAAGGTGACTTATGAGAAACCATTGTAGCTGTCATTCTGCATTTCCTCAGCACAGATACAATCTGAGAGACCAGTGGTCCAGGACTTCTACTTGTCCTCTTTTTCTGAAATATTCTAGGAGAGTTACACTTCCAGCTTCACTGGGAGTTTCTCCTTTGAAATTAGAGTGATGAAATTTAAAAAGGGCTATTTATGCTTTATTCTTACCACGTATAGAGTGGCAAAGCAAAATGAAAGTGTTTTCTCTTGGTTTTATTCCCTCTGGGACCCTAAATTAAAAAAAAAACAACAACAACAAACCAAGAACTAAAAGAAAGATTAAATTTTTCATTTCTTCCTAGGAAAACATTACAGGACTAGGAGAAAAATAAATTATAATCTACAATTTCTAGGTTTATTTTAATTTGTTCTGAAGTCACCAGCATACAGGATTAAAAGAGATGTCTAAGAAATTCAGAAGGAAGTAAAAGATGGGGAACTAAGTAGGCTTTAGAAAGACATAAATTGTTTTGAAATACAGAGAGCAGTGTATGTTTTTTTTTCAATCTTTTTTTTTTTTTTTTTTTTTTTTTTTTTGGTGGAACTAGGGATTGAACTCAGGCCCTTGCACTTGCCAGGCAAGCATTTATTCACTGAGCTATCTCCCCAGCCCCAAATTCAATTTTTTTTTTTTTTTTGGTAGAGAGCAGTGTATGAATTATTTAATTGGATGATACTAAAAATGTTTGTAAAGAATTAGCCCAATAAGAGTGCCTTTCAATAGGTAGATGACGTTAGAAAATAAGTATTGAAATTATAAATGGAATACTTTCTATAAGATAAACACATTTTCAAAGTTTCCCTAGTTTTGGAGTCCTCTTTAAGTGTGAAATGCTAGCTTATTTATGCATATCTTTACCAGAAATGGAGAAAATTATGTACTGAATGAAATTATGTATACAAGTTATATATGTAATAAAAGTATGTATACAAATTATTTAAATGAAACAGAAATTATATATAATGAAAGTATATAAATTATGAATATAATACAATTATGTGTATAAATTATGTATATAACATATATCAGAAAAGAATACACTTACTTTTTTCAAATACCAGAGGGCAGGATAAACACCAAATACCATGCATGTAACTCTTATGCAGCCTCATTTGTCACTATCAAGGAAAAGCATAGTAGCAGAGTCTATTTGCTATTTGATATCTTAAAACCTCAGAGATGTAAGTGAATACATATAGTTAAGTAGTTTTAAGATTCTTGAGGTATTATAAAGGGCACACCCATGGATTGCTGCTAGTTCTGTATACATAAACAAATAGATCATAAATGGAGCAAATGCAATGGACTGCACACTTAGCCGTCCTTGGTGTAACCTCTCCAGTATGCTTTAGCCATACCAACTGGACAGAAGATCAAATAACATTTTTCTTCATGTTAACAAGTTTCTGATTTTTCAGATTTTCTCAGTTGTTGAATTAAGTAAAGGTAGTTGAAAAAAGTCTTCACAACGTAATTGTAATGATATGTCTGTACTCCCGTTTTTAGAGATTTTTCTTACTAAGGTTTAGAAATTAGAACTAGCTTTTTTTAATATCACTCACTAAAACACAGAATAGCATTACTACAATTCCTGTCCCTTAATTAGATATGCATGATGGATAACTTAGGGAAGAAGAAGAGAAAGAAGAGGTAAAGGGAGAGAGGCAGAGGAGGAGAGGCAGGTATCCGAGGGAGAGATGTAAGGAGTCATAGCCCTTGCACAGAGAAATGTTATCTCATGGATACATGACACAGGAAGCTTCTGGTAGACCACTGGCCATCAGATGGACTCTTAGTCCATTAAAGTCAAAGATATCTAGAGTTACAGAAATAAAATCAGTTGGGATACATTTAAAGAAAAATTGGTACAATTTCTGGTGGAATGTTTGAAAATAATTCGCAAGAGGCAGTTTTTGAAAGTCTCATTTAAGGAAGGAATTATCTGATTGGAGACTGATTTTTACTATCACAGAAGAATGACAAAACAAGAAAAAGACATGGTAAAGAACGAGATTATAAAACAAAGGCACTTTTTAAAAGTAGGTGTAGAATGTGAAATGACACAATATTAAGAAGTCACAACCAGGTTTTCCTCAGTACCTTTCTCTTGGCCTTCAGCTGCTCATGGTACTTGTCGCAGGTGTCTCCTGGGATCTCCCCTCCCCACAGTGTGAGCCCCACAATGGTATAGGTGACGCCCATGACGAGCAAGGGGAAGCAGTACACCAGGATGATAACAATAATGTGGTACCTGCAAACAATAGAGAAAGCACATGGGGGGAAATCTAGAGCTTGAGTTTATTCAGCTTGCAACCATGATAAAAACGCCAGAGATTGCTTGGCTTTACTTCTATGTGCTCGTTTTATAAATCTGCTAAAATATTATGCTGCTGTCACCTACTGTTATGTTTCAAGGGCAGTTAGTTGATCTTTGCAGGTCTTTATTTTATACATATAAACCAAACCTCAGGCAAAGTGCTTTTTAATATGTACAAGTTTTTTTTGCCCAAAATTGAGGATAAATGCTTTTCCTCCACTTGCTACTCTGTATAGTGACAGTTGAGCTAAAATGCCAAAATATGACATCAAAAGAAAGGGGTGGGGCAGAATAATCCTTGGCATATAGTTTCTTCTATGTGGGACTATTGTACATATCTTGGCAACTTCATACATATTTGAAATAAATTTATTTTGTCATCCAAGTGCAAAAATGTAGCAAGGTACCAACAAAAAAAAAAAAAAAAAAAAAAAAAAAAAAAAAAAAAAAAAAAAAAAAAAAAAAAAAAAAAAAAAAAAAAAAAAAAAAAAAAAAAAAAAAAAAAAAAAAAAAAAAAAAAAAAAAAAAAAAAAAAAAAAGAGAAAAAAAAAGAAAGAAAGAAAAAGAAAAGAAAGGAAGAGAGGAAAGGAAAAGGAAAAGGGAACTATGTACCTGGAACCGTATTGAGCACATATTATATTTTTATTTCAAAAATCAGGCAAAGGTATGCATGTGCATTTTCCTGAGGCCATATTGTGCTTGGTGGCACTGTTATGTGGTAAATCAGACCTATTAGCTACACTAAAGACCTGATGCTGTCATTACCAAATTAAATGTTAGGATTTTCTATCTCTTGGTTAAAATTGTAAGATTGCAGTGCAGAAAGAAAAGCATAACTCATAGTAGCCAAATAGAATTTTATAATCTTTCATATGGCTTCTGTCTTAGAAAGATTTTGAATTAATTAAGATCATTATTATAACAGTCTTATTAACACTTCTGATTTTTTTTTTTTTTGCCGAACTGGGGATTGAACTCAGGCTCTTGCACTTGCCAGGGAAGTGCTTATTCCACTGAGCCAGCTCCCTGGCCCCAATACCATGATTTTTGTAAAGTGAAGTTTAAGTCTCCTTACCTGTTTTCTCATAGCTTAATAAATATTGATTTGACGTTATTGGAAAGTAACTTACTTGACAAACAACTTAAGAACAACAACATTATCAAGCAGTTAAGATTTATTAAAATAATGGATAGAGGACAGCACTTATTTTAATAACTACAGCCTGATTTTCCTTCAACACGTGCTTTTTTGATTGTCTTCTTCTGATTCTGGATTCTAAGAAGACTAGAACTAGCTGAAAGGATAGCTCAAAAGATTTCCATTGTTTGAATCATCTGCTATTTTTATTTTTATGGAATATCCTTTGATTTATATTTGCTGAAATATTTTAATATAATTTAATTTTTGTTGACACAAAATTTATGCTTATATACTAATTCCTTTTCAAAAGGGGATTAGCATACAATCCTCTTTTCCTCTTAAAAGGAAAAAAATAGGTAATAAAAATAGAAAAATACATGTTTAATTTTTTAAAAATTTAAATGACTAACATTATAATCAGTTACATACTTACATCCTTTTTCCCTTTTGGTTTTCTTACAGTGGGTTCAAAATACAAAATATTAAATTCTATTCCATAAGGCTCTTATTTACTTTTAACCAATATTTGGGTTTCTTAATGCTGAAACAAATGAACACAAATCAGATCAAACCAAAACCAAACTGAAAGACCCAGCAGGCCCTCCTGCCCCTCAGCCAGGCTTTTGAAAGGAGCAATCAACACTGTACTTTGGTTCCCCTGCTGCTCATTTCTCAATCGATATCAGCTCTGCTTCCTTCTGCATCTTGCCTTAATCTTTTACTGCTTCCTCTAGGAAACTCTGGGCTACTCCATATGGGAATCAGCGTGTTTCTAATTAAAACTCTTTGTGGCTTATACCAACTTACTGATTACGTTGCACTGTGTTGTAACAGTTATTTTCCCGAGTAATATATGGGCCCCCTAGGACATCTCTGTGTCTGATCTGCTTAACCCCCCAAAATCTCTTTCCTGGTCCTTGAAAAGCTCAATTGAAAATTGTAAGAGAGGTTTAACTTACGTGAAATGTTGCTTTGGACCTTCTGGCCACTGCACGTAGCACAGGGTGCGGCCTGGCATGACTTTGATTTTGGAATACAGACACTGAGGAAAAGCTAGGAGAAATGCCAGAATCCAGATACTTCCAATGACGATCCTGGTGGCTGTGGCAGACAGTCTGGGTTTCAGGGGGTCAATAATGGCCATGTACCTGGATGAAAATAAATAGGACCAGTTTGTTGTTTATTATTGGAAATTTCAACAGGATTTCAATAAGCAAAAAAGATAGGAATATGAATTTTCACTTCTTAGGGTATAGTGAAGATCAACATAAATAAAGTGGAAGGTATTGATTACATGGCTTCACACATTATCAGGAGCCACAAATATCTGCTGAATTGCTTGAAGCCAGTTTCATGCCTCCAATATTTATTCTTTGCTTGACTTTTTACGAAAGCTTCGAGATGTAATATGGATAATACATAATTGAAAAAGATAAAAGACTGCTATCAAGTATATGTTCAGTACATTCATTTTTCATCACAGAGAGACAAATTCAGGATTGACATAAGGATGAATAAATCCAGTTTAACTGAGGCTGTACTTTCCTATTACGTACAAAATGAATTCACATTGTATCATGCAAATCTTCATGACATTCACGAATGTAAGTATGTTTAGACAGTATATATATATATATATATATATATATATATATATATATATATATAAATATATAAAACACCTGTGTGTGACTATTACAGGGACGTTGAGAATTCTTTGAATATAAGAAGGGCCAAATTTTATTCCTTTGGTGAACAAAATAACTATATAACTCAGGTAAACAAATTCAGTTTTAAATTGGATGTAGAAAGATTAATTTCCAGGTGTTGGCCAATGTTTAGAGAAAAACTGATATATAGAAAATGAATGTGGGCCAGGGATATAGCTTAGTAACACAAGAACCTGCTTGGCAAGTGCAAGGTCCTGATTCCCAGTACAAACAAATAGACCAAAAAAAAAAAAAAAAAAAAAAAAAAAAAAAAAAAAAAAAAAAAAAAAAAAAAAAAAAAAAAAAAAAAGAAAAAAAAAAAAGAAAAAAATGTGGTGGAGAGCTGATGTGATAGCTCAGTGGAATAAGTGCTTGCCTGGAAAGTGCAAGGTTCTGAGTTCAATCCTTAGTACCACAAAAAAAAAAGTACATGAATGAGGCTTTAAAATTCCATCAATATAACACGACTTTTAAATTGTGTCCTTTTTATTATTGGCCATCTGTGCTTTTCAAACATATTTTTATTTATGCAAAAATTTGAGAGAGTATACTTCCCTCAAATACTGAATGGAACTTACTCCTAAAACATTTTCATCTTGAATAAATATTTTATATTAAGGATAATTCATCAATTTGTTTTGCTGTTTGTTCATGTAGCTATTAGAAGGAATTAGATCTTTTGTAGAATAATTGGGAATTATAAGCTATTTTTAATATTAGATTTAGTCACCACTTTACTTAAAGGAATAGTTTTAGTTCATTATGTGTGTTAGCTAATAGACAAATAGTTTCAGCTATGCAAGAGGAGGGAAGCCGTAGAGACCTGGTGTGCAGTACAGTACTATGGCTACCGAATGGTGCTAGAAACTTAACCGTAGCTAAATCTCAGGGTCAGTGTTCTAATTACGAACACAAAGTAAGACAAAATAATTGCCCTCTCCACAGAGAACACAGAAAATGTATTGGCAGTGATCGATGTGTTCAGTGTTATTACTGTCATGATTCTACCTTAGCTGTGTACGTTTATTCAATCTGGTCAAAATGCAAACACTAAGTACGTGCAAGTTTTACATACCAATTATACCCAAATAAAACTTAAAATAGAGAAATAAAATAAAAATATTGTTATTAAAAACTACTTTGTTTTAGGAAAACAAAGAAAACCACATAATGAAAGTGTAATGCACATTTGAAATATAAAGCTATTAAAATTCACTGCTCAGGCTGACATCTGTGAATACAAGATTAGTAACAGTGTCTGATTGTTCACCATGTCCAGACACTTTTGATATATTTAGTATCAAAATAGCCCAGCAATCAAATGATATTTCCTCTATTTTACAGAAAGAAAATTGAGGTTTAGAGAGATTAAGTAAACTATTAGATATAATGATTCTGTAGAAATTGCAAATCCCTGTTGAGCTTCTATTTTAGTAAGGAAAAGAACTAGAATCCAAATCAGCTTGTTCAGTATTTATAGTCTATATAGATATAATTTATGACTGTTGAATATAATTAGACATGTAAAAGAATTGTGGAAGAGAAAGAAAAACAGAGCTCACAAAGAAGTAGCCTTTTCTTTCTTTTTTTTTAAATTTTTACAAATTATTTATTTGATGCAGGGTCTCACTCTGCAGCTTGGCCGTGCAGCAATGCTCCTGTCTCAGGTCTTCCCAGTGCTGGGATCACAGCTGTGCACCTCCACTCCTGGTTTTGGTAGTCAGCACACTGTGCCCAGAGCCCTAGGGCCAGCACAGCACGTGGTGTTGAGGGTTAACCCTTGGTTCTTGTGCTTGCTAGGCATGAGCTTAGACCCCTGGGCTATCTCCTCAGCCCCAGAAGTAGCTTTTATATTTTTGAATCCAAAACGGTTACGTGCATTATTTAAAAAGTCAGATAAGGCAAAGTGAATGGCATATGCTGCAGGATACTAATCAGCTTTTCTTCTGGATGGTTAACAACCTAATTTCACAGATCAAAGTTGGAGAAATAGAAGAGCCACAAGGCCAGCCAACATTTTGGCCCTAGCCTTTCAAGGTCAGCGAAGACTTAGGACATAGGAGAATGTCCTAACATCATGATGTACTGCAACATCATGAAACTCAGGTGAGCTCCAAATTTTCTGAACAAGGAGATTATGGAGCCACAGAGGAAAGAGATTCAAGTTCTATAGTGTGCCTGGGGAGAGTCACATGAAGAGAAAACTTTCTCTCAATCTCTCACAGAGAGCCAACTGGTCAAGCATTGGTCGTGACTCATCCACATGGATGATACAGACAAAGGATCTACAGAATAATGAACAGGACTACAAGATAAACCCTGAGAGGACTTCACTGACCACATGAGAAATATAAAGTTCATGTGTTGGTACATAAGTCTTGCTCTATCTAGTTCTTAACCACCCAGCAGAAAAGTATAAAAATGAAGTATACATCGTGGGGCCATAATATTAAGCTGAGTTGTAAATAGCTATGGTTGACAACTTCTTTGAATAACTCACTATTGTAGTGGAATGCTGGACTGTGTTGGACTGTGGTGTTGAGTCCAAGCACCTAAGTTAGTTGAATGACAATGGAGTGCTCACCTTTGACAGGTGCAGACAAAGGAAGGGGTATGGAAAGAAAAAATCATGATGTGTGTGTATGGTCAGTACAGTTGGGATAGATAACGCTGTGCTTCTACATAATCCTATGAGAGGCAAGATCTGCACTAACGGTGGTTGGACAGGATATTATGTCGGCTTCTAGTACTATGGTCATCCACTAGGAAAATAATTATTGAATTTTTAATATAATTCAGGTATAAAAAATAAGATAAGTAAGCAGCTACACTCAATTTACTGATAAGAGTCATCTGCTAAAATAATATCTGTAAATATAATATCATGTATGCACCTTGTACGATTCCAAAATATTATGAAAACAGTTTGCAGTGTATTAATTTATCGAATATGTCTTGTTAAGGTGTCTTGAAACTGTCTGATTGACATTTGTACTTCAATAAAATAAAAAATAAATTAAAAAAAAAGTCAAATATATGGAAACAGGATTTGTAGGTGTGCATCCTGCTCCTGCTCCTGCTGCTGGTAGCACACATAACATTTATCTCAATATACTGAGTTACAGTTTCTGGGTGTTTCAGAGCCAAGCCAACCACTTGTTAATAAATTCTACTGTGATACCAAACTGAGTATTCCTCAATTCTGTGCCAGTTGTTTGTCTTTGCTTGCACTAGAAATTAATAAATTCAATTTTCATAGCTATTTACTCAAATTGATATGACAAAAAGGTCTTGTCAAGTTCCTGTACTGTAGATAACCCACAGTAAATGTCAAGTTTCTCTTGATTCTTTTGGCCCATTATCCTAATATGAGATAAATTATTTCTTGATAGGCAGGATAATGTTTCATTTTAATTATTAAAGATAATTTATATTTCTAACAAAATCATATATTTTTCTTTCTTTTTTTTGCAGAACTGGAAATTGAACTCAGGCCCTTGCACTTGCCAGGCAAGCATTTATCCTACTGAACCATCTCCCTAGCCCTGAAAAACCATATTTTGGGAGAGTAAAAATACTGTCATTTTTATCATGCATGATCTGATTCCTTATTCAGGAACTCAACAGACTATTCACTGAAAGCCTACTGAGGTATTGTTAAACATGTTATGGTGCAACAGTGATTATAAATGGCCTTCTTAGGACTTATGGTTTGTGAAAAGGACAGATTCTAAACTAAAGAGCCATTTTTACATTTTATTTTATCTTATTGAGAGACAAATATCAATCAGACAGTTTCAAAGATGATTAATAAGACAAATTCAATAATAAATACTTTTTACATTCTTATCTTCCTAGTGGTTATCCATAGTACAAGAAGCACACAGGGTCACCTGTCCAAACACTATTAGTACAAACCTTTCTTCTCATAGAATTATGTGAAAGTAGCTGCATATCTATCCTAACTATTCTGTGTATACAAATATAAAACGGTCCTTCCTTTCTATCCCCTTTTTTGTTTAGTCCTGTCAGAGATGAGTATTCCATTGGCATTCACTTATTATAGGTGCTCAAATTCAGCAAAATAATCCAACACGGTACAGCAGTTCACAATAGTAGTGGGTTATCCACAGAAGTTGTACACCTCAGCATATTAATATGGCTTTATATACCACATTTTTATACTTTTCTGCTGGATGGTTAAGACCAAGATAAAGCAAGACCTATAGAACAAGAAATGTAGCTTTTTTATCTGATGAGGTCAGTCAAGTCCCTTCAGGATTTATCCTGTAAACCTGTACTGCACTTTGTAGATCCTTTCTCAGTGTCAGCCATGTGGATGAGTCATGGTCATTGCTTGTCCAACTTGCTATCTGTGAAAGCCTGAGAGAAAATTTTCTATGTGACTCTCCTGAGGCACACTATACATCATCAATCACATTCCTCTGTGGCTCTATAATCTCCTTGATCAGAAAATTTGGGACACAACTGAGTAACATGATGTTACAGTACAGATTCTGTGTCTTGAGTCCTCACTGACCTTAAAAGGCTAGGGCCAAAATGTTGGCTGACCTTGCGACCCTTCCTTTTCTCCAACTTTTAAAAGCCATTTCTGATGCTGCAACAATTTGACTGAAGTTGGGTACTTACAAGCGAAGAGATTTATTTAGCTTAGAGTGTTATAGGTTCATACACAGTTCTACTGATGGGTGATGGCAGCCCTGCAGCAAGAGCACTTGTGACAGTGAGAGATCACAGCAAGACAGGAAGCCAGAGTGAGATGTGGGCAGTGTTGCCCTTTTTATAATTCTTTGATCTCAGGGTGCTCAAGGGCCCTCAGGAACTATACTCATTCCTTCTAAGGGCACAGCTTGCTGCTCTACCCATTCTCCAGTACATTCCACCACCTGACATTTCCACCACTTTTAACACCACTGTACAATACCAAAACGTTATGAAAACAGTTTGCAATGTATTAATTCATCGACTCTGTATAGTTAAGGTGTTTTGAAACTGTCTGATTGACATTTGTATTTCAATAAAATAAAAATAAATGGAAAAAAAAAAAAAACACCACTGTACTGGGGACCAAACTTGCAGCTCACACACCCCTGGAGGTCAAAATACAGCCAGATCCAAGCAGAATCTAGTCAAACAATCTAATCCTAGTATGAATTACAAAGGTGAGAGGAACCATGAAGAGCAGACCAAATGAAGGCAGGAACTGGAGAAAACATTTTTAGGTTATTCATTAGTCTCAATTCTGGGTTGAGACCTAGAAGGTAGCTGGGCAAAGTGATGGGAAAGAGGGTTAGTGTTGCAATCAAACAGTATAAGAAATAATTCTAGCTCAAAAATGGCTTTGTATGGGTTATTAATTATGTCCTCACAGAACATTAATTATATACATGGAAATCTAAATCTCCAGTATCATAGATTATGACTTTTTTTTTCAAAATAAGGTCCTCACATAAACATTCAAGCTACAACGAAGTCACTGAGGGGGCTTGTAATTTAATTTAAATTAATTGTGCTGATGTAAGGAGGAGATTTGGAGCCACAAAGAGGGCAGAGGCAGATGCCATATGAAGATGGAAGGGGAAGATTTGCATCAGTATCCAAGGAGCACCAAGGACTGCAGCAAGCCACCAACTTTCCTTATTATTTGCTTTTTTACTGCTGCAATTGAGAGGGTCTTTTATATTTATTTTGATGTCTTTAACATAGTAAATATTTCGTACAATCTTCAGTACCAAAAAAAGTCACAATGTTTTGACAAAACATCAACTACACTCAACAACTAATCGTTTTCTTTTTGGTAATGACTATTGGTTTTCCGGTATACCTCATTTTTATTAGGTATTTTTATTAATCTGTTTCTGGATCTTTATATGCTTCTACACAGTCCATATTGAAAAGTAAAGACTTTGAATGTTGACCTGATTGTACTAATTATGTGAAGCAAATTTTCCAAAAATGATAGATCTTACTGTTTTCCAATCTGATTTTCCAGAAGACGTTCTGGTCTATAAACCATAGATATGAAATGTGACCTGGTTATTGTCTTTGCAAAATAAAGACCCATTGCAATGGCTTCTTATGACTCATAAAATTTCAACTCCTGACCCTCAAGTTCTAAATTTTCTACTTTAACAAATCATTTTCTCTGAATTGTACTTTTTAAAGGAAATTTTAAAAATTTATAAATGCTTCAACATACTTAAGATTAGCATAATCAACTAATAAATTGTATGTTTGGTTTTCTATAATAATACTTAAAGAAATTGGAGAAAGAGACCATCTATTAGTTAATTATAAATATTGACTTGAATTTTAAGGTAAATGATATTTATTGAGATATAGTCAGACACACATATACATAGACATATATATAATTAATAACTTCAAAATGTTATCTGGCAAGAAACAAATCACTTGCAGATTTATTCAAGTTATTTTTCTTTAATAAGTAAAGTTTATTCATTGGTATTTGACATAAATTACATTTTAAAACCCTTCACAATGGTCACTATTTATATATGCTGTTAATTTAAAATTTGGTTTATTATTTACTTATTACATATTTCAACTATGCATTTTCAACTATTTATTGAATATCAACTAATTTCCAAAACTATTAATTAACTTTTTTGAAATTTAATTTTCTCTGAAAATATGTTTGAATGTTTAACAGTTTCTTTTCTTTTCTTTCTTTTTTTTTTTTTTTTTTTTTTTTTTTTTTTTTTTTTTTTTTTTTTTTTTTTTTTTTTTGTCTTTTTGAGGCAGGGTCTCACTATGCAGTTCAGGCTGGCCTTAAGCTCACTTTGTAGCTCAGGCTGGTCTTGAACTCACAACAATCCTCCTGCCTCAGCCTCCCAAGTGCTCGGATTACAGGCCTGCACCACCACGCCTGGCTTAACAGTTTATTTTCTAGAAAGTAACATCTTAATTTAAATATATATTACATTAAAATTCACCTATAAATAGTATCTCCAGTATACAATATTTTATTCTATAACATAAAATAGTATACATAATCAACTGCCCATGATATTCTGTTTAGACTACTATGCAGTATGCTTCCCCAATTGTATACAAAGTTCTTTCACAGGATAAGATAAAATCATTCCATTTGGTTTTATTTCATTTTATAAGAGGTACATTTTTAAAAATTAATTTTATTCAGAAACAGCAATGAGACAGTTTCAAAAGTGATTAATAGGTCAGTTTCAATAATTAATACATTGCATGTTGTTATCTTAGTGGTTATTTATAGTACAAGATGCAGACATTATTTTCTGTCCAAATGCTATTAGTACAAATCTTTCTTCTCATTGAATTAAGAGACAGTAGCTATATATCTATCCTAACTATTTCTATATACAAATATGGTCCTTCCTTTGTATCCCCTTTGTTTGTTTAGTTTTTCTAGAGATGGGTATTCCATTGCCATTTAAATATTGTAGGTGTGTGAAATCAGCAAAATAATGCAATATAGTCCAGTATTAAGAAGTGAATTTTTTAGATGAAGAGAGTGAAAAACATTGCTTGTAGGTATTGTTAGAAAATAAGACCTAAAATCTTTCAGGTATGAGCCACAGACATGTCATTTGTATTAGTCATCTTTCTCTTTGGGGAGACATAATACAGATACCTACAACTTAAAAGACCTGGATTATGGTTTAAGGGATTCATGTTATTGTTGGCTGTATCTAAGGTAGGAATACCAAGATGTGAGGGTGTGGTGAGCAAAGATACTTAAGGTACTTTCAATTTTGAGATTATAGATTTAAGACAGAAAGCAGAAGAAGAGAACAGTGTGGAAGGAAGTGGAAGGGACCAGGTATGGAACCCATGGTCACATTCTTAATCCAGTGAAGTTGTCATATGAAGATTAAGACTCATTTGTATTATACTTAGCAAGCAAAGAAAGTGGAGCTTTGAGTTCAAAAAGGAGGACACATATATACATAAAAGGGTGTAGTTTAGAACAGGTAAGAGAGAAGCATTAGACCAGGTAAGCAGGAAGAGCTAATGCTGAGTCGGTTCTTTAACACAGGTAACTCACAACAGTCCACAAATACAGTGGATTCTTTCACTGTTGTAAGTTTTTCTTTCTCTCTCTCTTTGTTGTGGTAGGTTCAGAGAGAAAGCAAACATTTATTGAGTGAATCAAAGAACTACAGACTACACACTGTACTATTGGACTACATGGAAATAGTTTTCCTTTCAACATTGAAATTCTAGATTTAATCAGAGGCAAATTGTGTGAAAGCTAATCATAGCTCCAGACACTTATGTTGAGGATGGAAACAGGAAGCAGATTGGTTAAGGCCAAGCTGGCATGTGAAAAATCGCCTGTTTGAAGGAGCTGCTATTACTTTGTAATACTTTCAAAATGCTACAATTAAGATCCATATATCAAATGTCACTGAACCAAAACTATTTTCATTTGATTAGATTATGTATAATTAAGTACCTTTTTGCTAGTACTTTCTGTGTGATTAAATAGTTAGGTAGTATAATTAACATTGTAAAGCAATAGTTTTTCTGTCATTTTTTCTTAACAGCCAAATAGAGAATTCCATGAAAGTGGGTACAAGATAGTTCATAGTCATCCATCAAATGTATGAATGACTTCATAAGAAACCATAATGTTACTGTGTTCATATAGAAATATTTATACTCCATTGGTAAGTTTTTAATTCTTGAAAAACCAATACTATTTGAGCTCCCTCATTGTAACACTCTATATGTACATTGCAGTGGCTCTGAGTTCCGTTTTTCCATTTCCCTTACATAGCTGTAAATCAGCTGCATGTCTGATATCACCAAATATGTTCTCTTCCCTTTTGCAATTATCAATGCTTTACGATGCAAAGAAAAACCCTAATTGTTCTGCGGACAGTGTTCTCTCTTCTCTTTACAATGCCTTCTAAATTATCTTCCTAAAGTAGTTCTTTGTTCCTTCATTTCCTGAAGCATTATTGAACTGTGCAATCCACACCACAATCACATTATGCATCTAATCTTTTCTTGCAATAGTAGCATTGTGTGATGTGAAAATTTGGTCAAATAAATCATTGTATTCGAAGAGAGATAATTTCAGTCACAGTACACTGCATAAATCATTCTAAATTATATTGGACACAATGAAATTAACTCTTGGGAAGAAACATAGCTGTAAGGTAAACAAAAGAAGAGAAAGCAAATCAGTCGTATTATCTAAGGTGATTCTTGGATACTTGTTATTGACAAAAAGAAACGCAAGTTTATGTCCAAATTCTGACTCAACAGTTAAAAAAAGATTCTGCTCTTAATATTAGCCTTAGCTCTTCAGCAGAACACTGTATCGTCAGAGTAATGTAGTACAGGTGACTCTTCTAAATCTCTTCATTTAAAAGAGGTTTGTGAAAGAATGATAATGTGATCTTTTATATAATCTGAATCAGGGCTTTTAGTGCCCAGTGATTTGGTGGATAATCACTCAGTACCACATTCGAAGATATTGTGATTTTTCTGACTTCTCCAGGAATCAAGTTTATGAATTTGGTTTAACATAGAACTACATCATAAAACTCCCTTTGCAAGTAAGCAGTAGAATATGGTAGTTACAGTATATTAACTTTAAACTCAAAGAGATGAGAATGCCATCAGATAGAAGAGATTCCAGGTCGGAAGGGTTCTTAAATTCTGATGATGTCAATGCTTATGAAGTGTGTGAGCAGGAGGAAGTAGGCGGTACATAATCTCCAAATTCACATAATAAAGATGGAAAATGGGTGTTTTCTCATGGTTTGCTTTGCCTTCTCATTGCATTTTGTGAACTGTAGACTTTAATTTAATTCAAATTTGCATAAAAACTTAGTTAAGGGTTCTTTGTGGTAATTGACAAACACAATAAAAAATTCAAATGGGAGTATATGTACATCAGGAAAGATGGAGGAGACATAATTTTATTACTTCACTTAAGTACAAATAAAAATCCTAGGTAATATGTAGAATCCAAACATTAGTGTCTGAAAGGAGGAGAAAGAGATACAGAGTAGCTGGAGGCAGTAAGTAGCAAGATTCTTTTTCTTTTTGTACTCATTTTTAACTTTATTGAAAATCAATAATAATTGTATAGCAAATTAAAAATTATAGACAAATATTGAAATGTGAAAGATATGAGATGTAGACAGAGTTAATTTTAAAAAAATATTTCTGAAATAAAAAAATAAATGAGAATAATACATTGCACATTGTAAAACATTATTTACAAACTGAAATGAATATAGCAATTAAAATTGTCTAAAGTACTCATGGGGAAGAGTTTACAGATCCGTCTGTGCCAAAATCAAGAAACTTATATTCATTTATATTCATATAATCAGAATTCTCAAGGTAGAATAGGGTAGACAATGAGTATTTAAAGGTTTAAAATTTCTGAATTTAGTTAAAATTGTAACCCCACATTTCCAAGAAAAATGAATTAATTGCATTTTTATGCCTTATCAAAAGTTATTTGAGAAAAATTATTCCATGACAGAAAAAAATTGTAAGCAGATCACCTCCCACTAATCTTTCCCACAGTAAACATGTGCTGAGCACCAAATCAGTGGACATTAACCTAGAGTCTATAACTACAAGAAGTAGAGCTATTAGAAAGAAAAATAAGAAAAATAAATGTATGGAAGAGAGCACAAGCCTACTGAGTACAAAATGATCGGTTCATACACAAGCTACACTGAGAACATGGAAAAGTAATTGTTCTTTTTTTCATAGAAACCACTTCCTTGCCTTTGTGCCACCCTTTAAGATTATTTACATCACTCTATTTTTTTTTTTTTTTTTGTGTGTGTGTGTGTTACAGTTCTTCTAAGTCTTCCTGAGCCATGACAGACAAATGATTTAGGTCACATAATCTGACTCCAGAGTGAGTATTTTCTAGTTCTGTCATATTCATCACTCAATACTGAAGCATATCAGGATGTCAGTTCACCCCGAAGGATCAACACTGGATTTCCATTCCATTAATTTCAAACATCATTACACTTGTTGTATCCTTTCCATAGTGTGAGTAGATATTCCATCCTATGTATATATAGAAATTTAAAACTTACCTCTGGAGGTGCTATCTCAGCCCTGCTGTGTTGCTTTATTCTAGGAAAATTCAAACATAGTCTTGAATTCAGGTTCTCCTGTTCCAAAATATTTAAATAAAATTCTCTTTTTATCTGTGTTTGTGGCTCTGAGGTGCGTGCCTGACATAAATCATATGGTGGTATGGCTGCTTTCAGAGCAGTATGTGTCAAATCTTAAAATGGATTCTGAAAGAGGTGGTGAAAATATTCTGGGAGGGAGGTAGAATTGCACTTCTGGTTGTTAGGCTCCAGAACTCACAGTAGTTATTCAAGGTAGCATCATGATTTTGGTTTTTTTGTGAAACAGAGATGAAAAACAGTCATGTCCAACATTGTCTTATTCTCTGGCCTAAGTAAAAAGACATCTACAATAACCCTGCATGGAGTTCCCTAAAGAGCATGAGCAAGCTGGATGAAAAGGGAGGTATAAGTCCTTTTCATTGAGGTTTACTTGTTTACAAAGAGCAGTACAATTCACTTTCAATCTGAAGATACACATTTAAATTTAAATTTATGAAACACCAATCTACAACATGACTCTAGGAAAGTCTGAGGCAAAGTAAGCAGAATGATGTGTAAAGAAAGTGCTCTGCTGTTAGAGCAGTAAGCACTGCAGACCAATTTTATTGAAAAAGACACATTATAATGCAGACTGCATGGAATGCAGGAGTTAAAGCATATGAGTACTGCAGACCTATCATATTGGGGTTTGTTGTGAACAGTATGGAGTACTGTCTTTTGTAAATGTGGTTGTTCTTGTTGTTTTTCTATGTAGAACACACTGAGTAAATTTTTCTTTCAAGACCCATTTTCTCTGTTACCAGCATCATGTCTTTTCCAAGGTTGAGACCACATATAGGGTTGTTAACAAAAGAAGTCTATCATCCAATGTGAGTGTGAATAACTTGCTACTGTTTAGCATGAAAAGCTAACTAACTGAAGTAGCGAACATAGGCTATAAAGAAAAAAACTCGTGCTTACAGGACAATTTCTTGTTGAGATACGACAGAATATTTGAATTAGATGAGGAGAGAAACCTGAATGTACCTGATGTAAAATGTTCACAATTCAATTATCACAGGAATTACTATGGTTATTTTCTCCAGAAGCAATCCACTAGAAACTTCCAATTTTATATGAGGAATGTACATTTCTCCCATCATTGCCAAGTGAGAATGTCTAAATAGTGATCTGTACCTCACTGTCTCATTTTTACTTTGAGATGTAACTAAAAATAGAAATCTGGCCAGTCCCTCAGTTCTCAGCATCTATTAATTAATTCTTCCCTCACCTGAACTTGTTGATGCCAAATATAGATTTTTCCAGTTTGTCTTCTCACCATTTAAAATTCATTTTAGTTTTCTAAAATAAGGAATCTTATTTATCTTCTCACTTATTAAAGATAATGTCTAGAAGGAAACTGAAAATTGCTTTGATAGTTATGGATACCTATTTAATATAGTAGCTTCAAAATCTTTCAAAAGAAAATGCTCATTTCATGCTAGTATTTTTTTTTTTTTTTGGAATTAATTCTTTAATAATTTTTAAAATTCTTTAATTTTTTTCTTAGATTTTTTTTAATAAGTTAGTATTTGGTACTCTTTCTTGTAAAACATTATAACTAACAAGGTTTCCTATACTGTATGCTATTGAAACTGATGAAATGGGACATATAAGAATTCACTTACTAAACTCAGAATGAAATGAAACTTTTTAAAATCCCACATGCTCTTTTATCCTCTCCTAACTAAACAATACAAGTAAATATTTCCATCCTTTAGGAGGAATCTCTTTACCCCACCCAATGTTTTGTATTACACATTCATTATAAAGCATAATGTCGAGAGACCGCCCGAGACAGCGCGGCCAGTGTGGCCAACTCCAGCAGCCTCCTCGATCCGCCCATGACCGCCCAGCCCTAGAGACGCCAGAGACAGCTAGCCCCACTCCAACAGCCTACTTGATCCTGCCCATGCGGCCCAGCCAGAGACTGGCCTGAGACAGCAGCTGACTCCATCGGCCTCCTGGATCCTGCCCCAAGCTCTCCCAGTGAGTGGGAATTTGCACAGCTCACGAGGCTTTCAGATCAGTGAGTGTGTGGTGAGTCTGAGGGAGAGCCATTGGCTTCTTCCCCTGGGCGCTAAACGGATCCCCGCCCCCAAGCCCTTCAAGCCAGTGACTGGCCTGAAACCTCAGGACCCACTCACCAGCAACTTCCTGGATCCCCTGCCCAA
>PVKA01018040.1:0-44617 GCA_004027165.1 Ctenomys sociabilis | reverse complement strand
GATGGACTCGAGGTCTGGGATTGCATTTTTCCCCTTCTCTTTGTCATTTTGTATAGCACTGATCTTTGACCTTTGGTGTAGAGCTTTGGTGCAGCTATAACCTTAGCTTGTTATGAGATTTGGGTGCCAGTCTATTAAGTTTGAGATTTTCCAGGTATGCCTATCCTGGGTCTAGCTGTTGTGTTCAGTTCCTTTTTTGGTGCAGCTCCTTTGGTTCCGCTATGTTGGTTCCCGGGGTCAGCCCTCCTGTGTCAGGCAGGGCGTTCCCCAGGTGGGTGGGCCTGGGCTTTGGTGGGTTTTCTGGGCTCACAAAAGGATAGTGGATGATCTTATTCACTGAGTAGGCTGTACTGAGCCGGCCAGCTTGTGCTCGGTCCAGGTCTACAGGCCGGAACTCGAGAAGGCTGGGAAAGGTCCCTCTCGTGCAGTGGGCCTGGAGCCCTCACTCATAGGCCAGGCTGTGCTGGGTTTCGGTCCGTAGCGTGGGACCATGGATTGCTGAGAAATGTCCCTCCGGTGTGGCAGGCTAGGAGTTGTCATTCTAGGCCGACCTGCACTGGGTCTGGGACTGTGGGGTGGGACCAGTAATCACCTGGAAGTGTTTCTCTGGCACAGTGTGCCTGGAGCTGTCACCGGGCCACGGGAGGTGATGGGCAGCTTAATCACCTTAATGGGAAATGTATCTCAGGCACGACGGGCCTGCAGTTCTACACTCACTGACCTTTGATGCCCAGAGAATTGGGGAAATTACCACTCAATCAGTGGGCTTTAGGTCAGGGGATCCGGGGAGGTGTTGGTGAGTGGGTCCTGAGGTTTCAGGCCAGTCACTGGCTTGGAGGGGTTGGGGACAGGGATCTGCGTAGCGCGTGTGGGGAGAAGCCAAAGGCTCTCCCTCAGACTCACCACACTCTCACTGATCTGGGAAGCCTGGTAGGTCCTGTAAATTCGCTCTGGCTGGGAGAGCCTGGCGCGGGATCCAGGAGGCTGCTGGAGTCAGCCGCTGTCTCAGGCTGGTCTCTGGGGCTGGGCAGGCGCGGGCGGGATGGAGCAGGTTGGCGGAGTCGGCCGCGCTGTCTCTGGCCGGTCTCAGGGGCTGGGCGGGGCGGGTGGGATGGAGCAGCGCATTTTTCTTCTTGTATTTGTCATTTTGTATAGCACTGACCTCTGATCTTTGGTGTAGAGCTTTTGTGCAGTTGTAAGCTTAGTACCTAGTGAGATTTGGTGCAGATCTATTAAGTTTGAGTTTATCTAGTTATGCCTGGCCTGGGCCTAGCTGTTATGTTCAGCTCCATTTTGTTGCAGCCCTTAAAAGTGAACCTGTTGTGCCCTTCTTGCACAACAGTGAGCCTCTAGTGCCCCTCTGTTGTGCCGTCACCCAGGGAGCACCGGGGAGTGCAGAAGCTCTCCCATATACTCTCTGGGCTTTGCTTGGCTGAATCATGGGCGAGAGAATTGGAAAAGTTCTCTCTAGCTTGGTGGGTTTGGGGGCAGAGGCTCCGGAGGGTTGCAGGGGTCATCCTGGGGGCCCAGTAGAGAGTCTCAGTCACAGGGGTGGGGTGCCTTAGTTTTGCTCTGGAGGGGTCTCGCCAGAGGCATGCGGCGAAGCCAGAAGCTCTCCTACACACCGGGTGAGAGAGTCGCAACAGTTCTTACTCGCTGGGCAGACTGGGGGTTGGCTCCAGAGGGTTGCAGGGGTTCCGGGAGTGCAGTAGAGAGCCTTACTCACTCGGGTGTCTGAGTTTTTGTCTTGAGGGGTCCCGTCCACCGCATGCAGGGAAGCTGGAAGCTCTCCCACACACTCACTGGGCTATGCTGGAGGGGTGGTATCTAATGAATTATTTTTAAAATTAAGTGAGTTAATATGTGGAAAGCATTTAGAATGCTGCATGACTCATATGAAAATAACCTATTGTTCATGTGTAGACATGATATCACAACTCTGAATAGAGCTATTTCTCCTTTAATGAACCGTCGATTTATGAACTTAGAACCTGCCACTTGAACTTAGGACATGTATTCAAATTTATCACACAGAAATATGAGTGGCAGTGGAGCATTGTGAAGGCTTGCTCTACAATAGAGTACTGTAAGTTTTACTGATTATACTGTAGTTTTATGTTCTCTTATACATTATAGTATTGCATCTTGCAACTAAATCTTGCAACTAATCTGCAAGTAAAAGTGGAATCATCAAGTTGGAGTTTCCTTTGACCACTTCTTTGTTTCAAATATTGTATGTACTGTATACATTTCTCATTTAGTGACCAACTCATTTATTGAGCAAGAACAGACGTCATTTGTTAAAGAATGTCTATAGCTTGATTTTATTATTTCATTTTCAAGAGAAAAACAATAGAAATGATACAGAATTTCATAACAAAATAGGAAATTAACAATGGTTAATATAATGTTAGAGAAGCACAGCAGAGAAGCAAAAGAAAGGCCTTTATTGAGGACATTAAGAGGACCTTAAGAAGATGGCATGGATCCTCTGACATGAGAGAAAGAGGAACTGAGATGTTACGGACTTTTGCTAGGATTCGAGTTTGAGGGGCAGGTTCAGTGATACATAAGGAGCTGATTGGGGCTCCCTTGCTCACATGAGAAAAGTAAAAGGAAGTTTTATTCATGGATGGGGTGGGGATGAAGGTGGAACTAGTCATTGGGAAGATAAGCTGTTGCTTTTGGGCTTTAGCCATGTTAGATGATCACCATAATAATTCAGTGATTTACACTCGGGCTGGAACCTATTAGTTATTTTCAAAGTAGTTGCTAGCCAGGGAGATAGCTCAGCAGTTTAAGTGCCTCCTTGGCAAGCAGAAGGACCAGTACAAAAACAAAACAACAACAAAAACGTAGTTGCTAAGATTATAAGATAACAGGCATCAAAACTGATGTGTGTATGTGTGAAAGAATAGGCACAGACAGAACAAAAAACATCCCCTAATATGCAGAGGCAACAAAACTAGGGTTTGGTTATGGATTAGGAAGAGAGACTATAAGACAGTAAAGCTTGTAAAGAGGAGATGTGGATCCATGATAGTGGTATCACAGATTGTCACGAGTGAGAGATGCTACTTGAATTTCAAATGGAAATATTTAATTACAGGTAAACTCTATTACTGAAAAATGAAGAAAGAACCAGGTACACTTCATTTTATATGTTTGATAGATTCATGACACGTGTAAATTTGGTTTGTTTAATCAAGACATTGTGATCACATAGGGAAATCACATAGGAAGCTGCTGAGATTGTCGTCATCATCATCATTGCTATTTGTATAGTAGAGATGCTTTTCAAAATGTTGCAAAGCAAAACAAAAACAAAACAAGAAACAGAATGGATGATTTTTAAAATAAAAAAATGTTAATCTCTGCTTTGGTTTGTAACTGTATTCTTAGCTCAAATGAGAGGAATGATTCCCGCTACCATTTCTCATGTGGAAAGGTCTTTAATAGGTGAATTTAGCTATTTCCTTAATTCATTTATTACTTGTTGGAAAAATAATAATAGACCCTGCATTTACAATATGTGTTACAGTATTTCTGAGATAAATGACCAGTGGGTACACTTCTTAAAGAAGTACCTAGCATTTCAGAATACTGTAATTTTTCATTGTATAGGTCTTTTACTTATTTAGATTAATTCCTAGGTATTTCATTGTTTTGGGTGCTATTGTGAAGGATGTTTTTCTAAATTCTTTATCAGTGTGTGTGTTATGTGTAGACAACACTACTGAAATTTGTAGACAAATGCTACGGATTTTTTGTTATTGACCCTATAACCTGCTATGCTACTGTATTTGTTAATTCTAGGAGCTTCTTGGTGGAGTTTTTTGGGTCTTCCAACTAAACTGTCATGTCACCTGTAAAAATGATAGTTTTAACTTCCTCTTTACTTATCCTTATTCCTTTTATAATGATTGCAGAATTATATTGAAAGGGAGTGGTGGTAGAGGACATGCTTTTCTTGTACCTGATCAGAGAATAAAAGACTTCAGTTTTTCCCAAGTTAGAATTATGTTGCGCAACATAATGATACATGGCTTTTATCAGATTGCGGTAGAGCCCATCTATTCCAGTTTTCTACAGGGTTTTGATCATGAATGACTGTTTAACTTTGTCAAAAACCTTTTCTGCATCAACTTGACCAGCTGGGTCTGGCTTGGGCCTGGCTTCTGTGCTCAGCTTCATTCTGCTGCAGCCCATGGAAGTGAACCCGCTGTGTCTGGGTGGCTGTGGTGTTCTGCTCCTGGTTTAGCTCACTGGGTCTCACCCCTACCCTCTGTGCAGGGAGTTCTGCTTCAGTGTCCCGCACTGAGCCTCTCCACAGCGGGTTGTGGACACAACATCTGCCCTGTCCCAAACTAGTAATGCTTGGTTTTTAATTTGAAATTTGAAAGTTTTTCATTTTTGTCTGATATTGTCTAAAAAGCCCTTATTTCTGTTTTAAGATTCTGGATGTTTTTTGGAGAAGTGGCAGGTCTAGACAGTAATTTATAATTGTGATTTTCGTGTTTGCAGAAAAGATAAAAAACAAACCAAACCAAAATTCAAACATAAAAACCACAACAGCCCTCAGGGAAGGAAATTGAATGTCACTTTCAGTATTTAAATGAGCAAACTAACAAAAAACATAATGTACAAATATTTTGTTCTCATTTTAAGATGTAAGATGAATGGCTGGCCAAATAGCTCAGTGGATTAAAGCAACTGCAAGCAGGCGCAGGGGCTGGGCATTTGATCCCTGCCTGGCCCTGCTGTGCTTGCCCTACACACAAGGCACGCTGATATAGTAATTGAAACTGGGCATTGTGGTGCACATGTGTAATCCCAGCACTTGGGTGACTGTAAACAGGAGAATCACTATGAGTCTAATCTAGTAGTGAGACCCTGAACATCCTGTAGACCCTTCCCTAAAATAATACAAAAAATAAGATGTAAAATAAAAAAGGCCATCTTTTATGGAACAATAAAAATCATATATAGTAATAGCTTTTATAGGCTGTGACCCTACATAGAGGCACATTTTCTTTACCTCTAGAGTTAGGAAGCATATAGCATCTGTCAAAATACCTGTCATCGTGATGTGGCCCTTGGCTTATTTCTGTGATTAAGTTTGCAATCTGTAGTACTGATTTAGAATTTAGAATCCAATTAATGAGGGCCATACATTTTAATCTAGAAAACATAAGTACAGGACTGGGGAGATGGCTCAGTAGAATAAGCGCTTGCCTGGCAAGTGCAAGGGTCTGAGTTTAATCCCTGGTTCGGCAAAAAAAAAAAAAGAAAATATAAGCAGAGTGTTATATACCTAGAATAATAATCTTCAATATAGGTGATTTGTGGCATGCCATTTACATTTAAATGATGTACTTTAACAGAGAATGAGGAAGGGAAAAAGTAATGAAGAGTCACTGATGGGAATATTCATTGCATACTCTTGTGAACTGTTCAACTTGGTTTTTCCTATTCATTGAGGGTTTTTTTCTTTTAATTCCAGAAAATAAAGCTGTTGGAGTGATGAAGTCGGGCCATGTATTTACAATTGAACCAATGATTTGTGAAGGTAAGAAAACATGATAATATTCTTTAATTGAACTTTTATTTATTTTTAATTAATCATCAGATTAGTAGTCCATTTTACTTGCTTTCTTCATTCCTGCTTTTTCTCATTTCAAACTTAAATGTGAATTGAACATTGTCAAGTGTTCTCAGCAAGGTGACATTTTCTACATGGTGATTGTTTTGCTGTCAGTAGGTACTGAAATAATTTACTTCTGGTCACTTCATAAAGATCAAATTGTCATATGTGTCATCTATAGTTCTTGTTTGACATAGGAAGAGTCACAAAGGAAAGTATTTGTTGAGCTGTCTACTTTGAGGCAGGCACAGTTATATGATTTAAATCTGCACAGAAAATGAGCAAAATGTTAGAGCAATCTAACTATTCTAGAGGCTAGCTTGCCCACTTACCTGCTTGTCAGAATTCGTTGACTCTCAACCTTTGAGCTGCCTTCTCGAGTTTGCCATCATGTTGCCCTGTGGCATTGCAAAGAATTGTGCAAAAGCACAGTGCCAACAAATGTAGCCATAGTTGTGCACGGTATTGGGATTCTATGATGGGCATATGACAGTGGTCAGAGGCTTTAGTGTTAGGACCAGGGCTTATCACTGAGATCTCAGAGTAGGTGAGAAAATAGCTGGGTTGTTCTCTGCTAGTTCTTTGTTGGGTACACATGATGCAGAATGAGTTACATATGGTAGGGCAGTGTGACTTTAGCCCTATACAAAAGGATATCTGTATCATTCTGGTCTTTTTGTTGCCTAATCCTGAGAGTATTTCTATATTCTCTTCCTTAGAAGTGAATCACTAAATTTAGCCAACATTCAGAATGGGTAAAAGCAAAGTCATGACACTAGGAGGTGGGATCATAGGAGGCATTCTTAACCTAATTGTTACTACCTTTTTTATAAAATGAAAATGGCAGCCCGTAAGAATTGAGTTTATTTATATTATTATAAAATACCTATATTAAGGACAGATGTAGTGTCCTGTTGTCACTGCAGAATAAGAATAAAGTTCTGATGAAAAGAATCCAATTGTGAGGTGTGCTAGCAGTGCAAAGAAAGGCAATGGGAAGAAAGTTTCATTTAGTTGCATACTTTCATTAAATGGTATGTGATTGGTGAGACATAATATAGTATGTCCAAAAGTAAGCACTTACCTTTCTAAAGAACTAGTTCAGATAATCAGATTAGAACAGAGAAATTTAAGTGTAACTCTACCAGGTTAAATCCCAGCTCTGCAATAGAAAGTCTCCAGTTTTCTCAGAGTAGTGCCCAAGCATGTTAAACTTAACATTGTTAGAGAACCTGTTTTTATCAAATCAAAATCAAAGCAGTAATGTTTTAAGACTGTTTCTCTAAATATCATTACATTAAAAAATAACCTGTTTACTATTCTTTTCAATGTTCAAGAAAGCATGTTAACTTTTTTGATCTGCCTCAAAAAGTTTTACCCTGAGATACGATATTGTAAAACTTAATTAAATATGACTACTGAGTATGTGCTAGGATTTGCTTGAGTCAATGAGTAAGTGATATCTTTCAGTTGAAAATTGAATATATTGTTTTTTGTTGAAAATTGAATATATTGTTTTTTTTGACATCTTAATTTTGAAATAAAGTCTGTATTACATATTTACAGTAATGTTCAGAATTGCCTTTCTCATTCCACCTCTGCCTCAGATTCTTAGGGGTTTTATTTTCCTGCTTTCTCTTCATTGTACATCTGGTTTTGATTTTATCTTTTTCTCATTTAGCTTTTCACTATGCCTTTACTTTCCTTTTCTAGTTTCAGTTAGTTTCTTTCTTTCTTTCTTTCTTTCTTTCTTTCTTTCTTTCTTTCTTTCTTTCTTTCTTTCCTCTTTCTTTCTTTCTTTCTTTCTTTCTTTCTTTCTTTCTTTCTTTCTTTCTTTCTTTCTTTCTTTCTTTCTTTCTTTCTGTATTTGGTACAGGGTCTCATAATGCAGCATGGACTCATAGTGATCCTTCTGTTTTCAGCCTCCACAGCAGTGGGATTATAGGCATGCTCCACCATGCCTGGTCTCCAGGGCTGGCTCAGTGTGCCAGGGGGTGGGGCCAATTCAGCTTTTTAATTCATTTTGTATCATCACATTTTTCTAATCCTCTTATCAACCCTCATTGTTTTCTTTGTGTCTATCTTTCTGGTTGTAGGGGTATATTTTATAAAAATGTAGCAGTATATTGTCTTGTTACCATCTGATTGTGTGCCTGCTATTTAAACATCCAATCAGGAATTGTTACAATAAAAGTACAAAAGTTTATATGATACCTTACCAACACCCATTTAGTCAGGTACTAAATTATTTATTTATTTAAATTTATTCGTTTTTATTCATGGTTCTATGATGGGTACCTTTTTTTTTTTTTGGAAATACCATCTTTCTTTTGTATTGGGAAATACAAGAAATGTTAAATTGTTTTATACCCAAGGAATTTGGTAAGGCTAACCAATGAAAAGATTAATAGGCTTTTTTTGTTTAAATACAGGGTCTTGCTGCACAGTTCCAACTGGCCCTGTGCACACTTTTGTAGCCCCAAGGCTGGTCTGGAACTAGCAGTGATCCTCCTGTTTTAACCTCCTGAGTGCTTAGATTATAGACATGCACCACCATGTCCAGTTCCAGGCTGGCATGCATGTGGTACTGGGGATGAAACTCTGGACCTTGCACTTGCCAGTCAGGCATTTATGCCATCGAGCTATTTCCCCAGCCCTGACAGGCTTCTTAATACTGAATTTTCTAGTTGGTTTTCTACTTGGTATTTGTTTATCTGAAGAACTTAGTTAACAAACTGAGTGATGAGATTGAGAGCTAATTTTTGTTTATTTAAGGTGGGTGGCAGGATGAAACCTGGCCAGATGGTTGGACTGCAGTGACAAGAGATGGAAAGCGTTCCGCTCAGTTTGAGCATACTCTGCTGGTAACAGACACTGGCTGTGAGATCCTGACCCGGCGACTGGATAGTACACGGCCTCACTTCATGTCCCAATTTTAATTTCTCCCAAGATGACACATCTCAAAAATACCTTTTTACTGTACTATGCATTTTATTGAGTGTACAGAAAGGAAGAGGCAGTTTTTTTAAAAATCAATTTCTTTGTTTTGATAAGAATGTTCTACAGCATTGGTGTGAGTCATGAAGAGCTTGTCTTGAGTCTGAATCAGCTGAAGAAGAATAAAGGAAACATTGCTCAACTCCTTTCAGTATTCTCCTCAACCCCTATTCTCTGAACACCTGTTTTCTCATTTTCTCCTTGAGCACTTTTCACTTAAACCTGCTTCTAGTAGCTTTTAGCACTGCCACAGATCAGCCATCAGGAGCCAGCTGCTTTCCAGTGAATGTGGAAAATGAAAATCCTTGAAACTCTAGCAACATCTGTTGCTTCAGATTTTTTATTTTATATATATGTGGAAATGTGTATGTATACATTTTAAATTCCATATACATAATTAAGAATGCTATTTGACCTTTGGTTTAGGATAATTCTGCTCTGGCAGTGTTATTTGCTGTCATAAATGGATCCATAGTTTGTAGTGACTTAATTTCTAATTAGGAATTGGCCTTTCTCTCCATCATGCTAATTGTTTATACATGTAATTGTGTATAGGGAAGCATTCAGTGAGACCTCCCGGTGTTGGATCAGCAGACGACTGTGGTAAGATTGAGTTCAGAAGCGTATCAAATTTATAGAAGTATAGTTTATGCAAAAATGGCTATATTCCAAGTGCTGATTGATGTTGCAAGGCATGAGAATTTTACAATGCACAACTGTTGCAGACTTCTATTGGTTAGAAATAGGAGAGGAAAAACCCCCTTCCCCTATTTTGAGGGAATGCCTTGGAGACAATGAAAAAAGATAGAGATTGCACTGTGGGAGGATGGGAAATAGTTCTAAAATGTCTCTGGCTGGGAACACAGTAAATCGGGGCTGTGAGAGTCAGACATTATTAAACTTAATAGGAAGGGACTTTCTGAGTACTATAACCTTACATAGGGATAATGCTGTCTGTGGTATGCTTAATATATATACCACCTATTCACAGTGGAGAACCACATTAGATATAGCCATGGTTGCCCAGTATCTGTTTCTTTCAAAAGTTATTCAGGTAGAAGTGTACGTTGAAGATAGATCATAAAGTCATCAGTAGACAGTAGAGTGTACTTGATTACTGGTTGTCCGATGACTTTCTAGTAATTTGGTACATAACACTGACATATTTACTTGTAAAAGAACATTTCCCCAGAGTGCCTCAGACCATATTGCTTTGAGAATTATAATAATGTTTTCATTACTTTTATTATTTTAGTGATTTAGTAAAGTAACTAAATCTGGCATAGACATTTGGGGGTATGTGTGTAAAGTTTTTATCAAACTGTAATATTTGTGGATGGAATGCCTTGTAATATGAATGTTAATATAATGTGTAAAGGGAGATTAAAAGTTTTAAATAATTATACTGCCCTGTAGTCATTAACTTTGCTTCATTTTGTTTGGGATTTCAGAGAGAATTGGTGGAAATGGGGAGGCTGATTTCATAATTAAAAACAAACTCATGATCATTTTGAGCACAGGTACCTTTTCAGGAGTGGCCATAGCCATAATTGTGGTATTGTACTTATAATCTGTTAGCAACATCTGAGACGCAACCATATTATGGAGCTTTTAAGACGGAGAGCACAAATATGTAGGGGAACATTTTATATTCTGAGAATGGAATTAACAGTTAAGGGTTTATTCAGTTTCTCCTATTAGAAATTAAGGTCAAAGAAAAATTTTTTTTTTTTTAATTTGAAATTCTTTATTTCTAAAAGAGATTCTTTTTTTTTTTTTTTTTTTTTTGGAGGGGTACACTTTTTAAAAATTAATTTTATTGAGAAACAAATAGCAATGAGACAGTTTCATAACAGGTCAGCAGGACAGTTTCAATAACTAATACATTGCATATTGTTGTCTTCATTGTAGTTATTCACAGTACAAGATGCAGACATGATACCCTGTCCAAACACTATTACTACAAATCTTTTTTTACTGAATTAAGAGAAAGTAGCTGTGTATCTATCCTCACTATTTTGTATATACAGATACAAAATGGTCCTTCATTTATATCCCTTTTTTGTTTTGTCAGAGAATGGTCCTGAGATTGCAGTGAAGGGGCGGGCCTGGACTTTATCCACTAGTGCAGGGGAGAGCAGGAGCTCACTCTCATACTCGCCAGGCCTGAGCCATTTACATATTGTAGGTGTGTGAATTCCTCAAAATAATCCAATATGATCCAGGAGTTCATAATAGTAGTGAGTTATCCTTAGGACTGGCAGTGTCAGAAGTTGTTGACTTGAGCCTTTTATACCTCAGTATATTAATATGGCTTTACTTTTTAATATCTCATTTTTATACTTTGCTGCTAGATGGTTAAGAACAAGATAAAGCGAGACCTATATGAGAAGAAATGTAGCTTCTATATCTGACAAGGTCAGTCAAATCCCCTCAGGATTTACCCTGAAACTCTGTACTACAGTTTGTAAATCCTTTGTCAAGTGTCAGCCATGTGGATGAGTCATGGCCATTGCTTGACCAATTTGCTCTCTGTGAAAGCCTGAGAGAATTTTTTCTCTTTATGCGACTCTCCTTAGGCACACTGTAAGTCATAGATCACTTTCCTCTGTGGCCCCATAAACTCCTTGATCAGAAAATTTAGGACATCACTGAGTTACAAGATTTTTAAACAAGTAGGCCCTAGTCTATCAGACTGTACATTCTTTCATTTTGTCAAATAGGTGACACATGCAACTTAAAAGATGAGGTTTGTGTTGGCTCACAGTTTTAGTGGCTTCACTCCATGGCTGCCTGGTTATAAGGCATTAATGGTAGCCAAGAAGCAGACAAGAAGAAGCCCTGAGAAGTCACCTCTGCCAACCAGGCCCCACCTCTTTAGACTACCCTTTTGAGCTGTGAACCTATCAGTAAATTAACCCAGTGATGAGTATAGTGTACCTATGAGCCACTCACCTAAAAATGCCACCTCTGAATGTAAAACTTTTGGGGACATTTTCTATATAAACCATATTTATTAGATTTAGGCAACAGAACATCTAGTTTCATCATTCTAGCAGCTATTTAAAATTATGTTTATTCATATGCTTAAGATAAACCTTTAAGATAACTTCCTACAAGTTCTTTAATCCCTTTGGAGTAATAATTTAAAAGGGTAAATATGTTTGTCCTTTGTTCTGTGTCTTTCCAGGTTAAATAGATTTGTAGGGTTAAAACCCTTTCACTAACACTTTTATACTGTTTGATAGCTATATGTCTAAATAAATAGGTGAAAGGAGAGTTAGTAGTTTGTTTGCCATTGTAGTTTGATTCCTCAGCCTGTCCTGTAACCAGTTGAAGTTCTTCATTGATTTTGGTTTAAATTTGTAGCAGGGCTCCCATCCAGCCCAAACTCAGGCCCAATGAGTGTGGGGGTGAACTTCTGCTCTCCAGTGCACTGGCAGATCGAGTCCAGGCCAGCCCCTTAGTGAGTCTTGCCGCTGCATTCTCAGACCCTTTCCACTCCGCTCTCTTGCTCTCTCAGGAAACTTCCAGCCCTCCCTTCTGGCCCAAGCTCAGGCCTGGCGAGTATGGCAGTGAGCGCCTGCTCTCCCCTGCATTAGCGGATAAAGTCCAGGCCAGCCCCTTAGTGAGTCCTTCACTGCAATCTCAGGACCCTTTCCGTCCTGCTCTCTGGGGAAACCTCCATCCCTCCTATCCACTCCAAGTGCAGGTACAGCTAGTGTGTGGGAGAGCTTCTGCATTTCCCTGTGCCTCCTGGACCAGGAGCACAACAGAAGAGCACTACAGTTTCACTGATGTACCAGAGGGGCACAACAGGTTCATTTCCAAGGGCGGCAGCAGGAAGGAGCTGAACACAAGAGCTAGACCCAAGCCAGGAATAATGGGATAAACTTAAACTTAATGGATCTGTACCCATACTTCAGTAGGTGCTAAGGTTGTAACTACCAAAGCTCTACACCAAAGGTCTGAAGTCAGAGCTATAAGAAATGACAAAGAGAAAGAGCAAAATGCAATCTCAGGCCTTAAGCCCACCCAGAACAAGTGCAGAGGAACAAGTGCAGAGGACACTAGCTCAGCTGAAATATATGAATTAATAGCGTCGGAAGTAAAGAAACAACAGCAAAAAGGTGTAGAGGAACTCAGAGCAGAATTCATTTGTGGAACAAAAACAAAAAGACATTTCAAATTCATAGCATCTGAAGTAAAGAATCAAATGCAGAAAAATAAGGAGAAAACCCAGTGCCCACTCAGAACAAGTGCAGAGGACCCTCACTCAGCTGAGATGTATGAATTAATAGCATCAGAAGTAAATAAGCAACAGAAGAAAAATATAAAGGAACTTAAAGCAGAATCAGTTTCTGAAATAAAAAAGGAATTGTCTGAATTCACAGCATCTGAAGTGAAGAATCAAATACAGAAATATATGGAGGAAACACAACCTGAAAAAAACTCTGCAATAAAAGAATAGCTGCTTCTAAAGAAGACATGGATAAAAAAATAGAGATAGAAAAAAGATGGACTCCTTCAATGAGCAATACAGGAAAGAAATGGATTGTATGAAGCAGAGTAAAACAGATATAGAGAAACTTAAAATCTTAACCACAAGCCTGAAAAACCGTTTAAATGAAGACAGTTGTCAGATCTTGAAGACACTAGTACAGGTAGTAAAAAAGAAAAGATCTCTTAAAAACAACTAGGATGCAGGGAAAAAAAAATCATCACGTGAAAGACAATGCACAGTTGAACAACGTGAGACTAATAGGCATCATTGAGAAACAAGGAGTCAATATAAATGATATAAAAAATATGAGCAGATATAATAGCAGAAAACTTCTCAAATATGAGGAAACAATCCAACATTCAGGTAACTGAAGCATACAGAATGCCAAATAACTTCAACCCAATTAAAAACACACCAAGACATATAATAGTCAAGATCCAAGAAATCTAGCACAAGAATAACACGCTGAAAGCTGCTGGAGAGAAGAAACAGATTACATTCAACGGAAAACCTATCAGAATTACGGCGACTTTTCTTCAGAAACCATGAAGCCAAGAAGACCATAGAGCACAGTAATTAAAATCCTCTATGAAAAAAAATTCCAAGTGGAATTTGAAAACTCTCTTTCAAGTTTGATGGAGAAGTGAAATACTTCCATGACAAAGAACAACTAAAGAATTTCATGATGACAAAGCCAATCCTTCACAGACTACTGAAAGATGTTCTAGAGAGTGACCAAAATGATCAGAACTCCACCAATGGGAACAGAAGAAATGCACTAAATAGGGCAAACACACAGGACAAAAAGGTTTAAACAGCAGGTAAATAACATGTCAGTCGTAAGTCCACACATCTCAGTTATAACAATCAATGTAAAAGGACTAAATTTACCAATTAAGTAGACTGGCACAATGGATTAGGAAAAAATCCAACAATATGCCATATACAATAAACACTTAAATAAAAAACTCATAGGCTGAAAGTCAAAGGATGCAAAACAATACTGCATGCCCCAGCACATCAGAGGGATAGCAATTCTGTTCTCAGACAGTCTCACCTTCAAGAAGGATCAAACGAAATAAGGTCACTATATACTGGTTAGGGGAAGAATTCAACAGGAAGAGGGAACACTCATGTATACACCAAACTTGAGAGCACCTAACTATATAAAATAAGTCTTAATGGACATGAAAAATCTAATATCCACTACCACAGTCTTAACAGGACACCTTAACACATCTTTATCCCCAAAAGATAGGTCAACCAGACAGAAACTTGGCAAAGAAGTAACAGAACTAAACAAGAGCTTGAAACAAATGGACTTAGCAGACATATACAGAGTGTTCCAAAGAAACACAGCTAAATACACACTTTTTTCAGCTGTACATGAGTCATTCTTTAAAATAGACTACATACTGGTCCGTAGGTCATGCTTAAGTATATGCAAGAAAACAGAAATTATCCCGTGCTTATCTGACCACAGTGCAGTAAAATTGGAAATAAACAACAAAAGAAACCAAAAAACCCCCTGCAAAATACATGGAAATTAAACAACATTCTACTCAGCAATAAATGGTTCATAGATGAAATCAAACAAAAAATTGAACAATTTCTACAATTCAATGAAAATTCAAGCACAGCTTATTGGAATTTATGGGATGTGATGAAAGCAGTTCTCACAGGGAAATTTATAGTTATAAACTCACACATTAGGAAAACAGAACAGGAACAAATAAACACCCTAATGCTGCACCTCTGCTATCTAGAAAAGGAGGAGCAAACTAAACCCAGAGCCCAAAGACAGGAAGAAATCACAAAGATTAGAGCAGAAATGAACTCAATTGAGATGAAGAAAATAGTTCAAAGAATTAATGAATCAAGAAGCTGGTTCTTTGAAAGATTAAATAAAATCAATAAGCCCCTCACTAACCTCATCAAAAAGAGGACAGAAAAAATTCAAATACAAGCAATAAGGAATGAAAAGGGTGGAATCACCACAGACCAGGTGGAAATTCTGAAGATTATCAATAGCTACTTTCAGAATCGTTACTCTCACAGAATAAAAGACACAGACAAAATGGACAGATTCCTAGAAAGGTACAAATTACCAAAACTGAATCAAAAAGATATAACCACTTTCAGTAGCCCAGTAACAGCCAGTGAAATAACGAGATGTAATTAAAAAAACCTACCAAAAAGGAAAGTCCAGGTCCTGATGGATTTACAGCAGAATTCTACAAGAAATTTATAGAAGATTTATGCCCTATACTCCTCAAACTCTTGAAAGATTGAAAAGGAAGCAATCTTCCCAAAATCATTCCTAGAGGAAGTATACTGATTCCAAAACCAGGGAAAGACACAACTAAAAAAGAGAACTACAGGCCAGTCTCCCTTAGGAATGGATGCAAAAATCCTCAATAAAACCCTAGCAAACAGAATACAGCAAATCATCAAGAAGATCATACACCATGACCAGGTAGGATTCATTCAAGGGATGCAAGGATGGTTCAATACTCGAAAATCTATACATGTAATACACTATTTCAACAAAGTGAAAACTGGCAAGGCCAGCCAACATTTTGGCCCTAGCCTTTCAAGGTCAGCAAAGACTCAGGACATAGGAGAACCTGTACTGTAACATCATGAAACTCAGTTGAGCCCCAAATTTTCTGAACAAGGAGATTATGGAGCCACAGAAGAAAGAGATCGAAGTTCTGTAGTATGCCTGGGGAGAGTCACATGGAAAAACAAACTTTCCCTCAGGCTCTCACAGAGAGCAAACTGGTCAAGCATTGGCCGTGACTCATCCACATGGATGACACAGACAAAGGATCTACAGAATAAGGTACAGGATTACAAGATAAACCCTGAGGGGACTTCACTGACCTCATCAGAAACAAAAACTATATCTTTTGGTACATAGGTCTTGCTCTATCTAGGTCTTAACCATCCAGCAGAAAAGTATAAAAATGAGGTATACAACACGGGGCCATAATAATAATAAGTTGATCTGTAAATGGCTATGGTTGACAACTTCTTCAGATAACTCACTATTGTTGTGGAATGCTTGACTGTGTTGGATTGTGTCATCGAGTTTCAGGCACCTAAATTGGTTGAATGACAATGGAGTGCCCATCTTTGACAGATGTAAACAAAGGAAGGGGTTGTAGAAAGGAAGAATCATGATGTGTGTGTGTATGGACAGTACAGTTGGGATAGTTATGCCGTGTTTCTACATAACTCTATGAGGCAAGATTTGCACTAATGGTTGTTGGACAGGATATTATGTTGGCTTCTAGTACTATGGACAACCACTAGGAAAATAACAAGGTAGAAAGTATTAATTATTGAATCTTTGATATAATTCAGGTATAAAAAATAAGATACGTAAACAGCTACACTCTCTTAATTTACTGATAAGAGACATTTGCTATAATAATGTCTGTAAGTATAATATGGACGCACCTTGTACGATACCAAAACATTATGAAAACAGTTTGCAATGTATTGATTTATCGAATCTGTCCTGTTGTCTTAAAACTGTCTCATTGATATTTGTACTTCAATAAAATAAAAAATAATAAATAAAAAAAGTGAAAACTAAAAACTGCATGTTCTTCTCAATTGATGCAGAAAAGGATTTTGACAAGGTCCAACACTCATTCATGTGCAAAGTTTTACAGAAAATTGGAACAGAAGGCCTCTACTTCCATCTGATAAAAGTCAACAGCTAGCATAATTCCAAATGTGGAAAAACTGAAACCTTTTAAATCAGGTACAAGACAAAGATGTCCACTATCACCCCTCCTATCCGATATAGTTCTGGAATCATTAGCTAGAGCCATTAGATAACAGAGAGAAATAAAAGGAATAAGAATAGGTAAAGTCAAATTATTATTTGCAGATGAAACGATGCTTTACTTGAAAGATCCAAGAAACCTCAACAAGAAGCTACTAGAATTGATACACAAATTCAGTAGCATAGCAGGATACAAAGTCAATACCCAAAAGTCAATAGCATTCCTCTATACAGATAAAAAACACACTGAGAGGGAAATTATAGAAACAATTTACAATAGCACTGTGGAAAATGAAATACCTTGGAATTAATCTGACTAAACTGAAATATCTTTTCAAGGAAACTTACAGTACACTTAAGAAAGAGATCATAGAAGATTTCAGAAAATGGAAAGATATTCCCTGTTCCTGGATAAGAAGAACCAACATCGTGAACGTCAATCCCTATCAAACTACCATCAACATACCTCCCACAGGTAGAGAAATCATTCCTAAAATTTATTTGGAACCAGAAAAGATGTAGAATAGCAAAGGCAATCCTGGGCAAGAAACACAAGGCAGGAGGAATTATAATCCCTGACGTGAATTTATACTACAAAGCTACTGTGCTAAAATCAGCATGGTACTGGCAACAAAATAGACCTGAGGATCAGTGAAATAGATTAGAAGCTGCTGAAGCTGCTACACACACACTGAGTCACTTTATCTTCGACAAAGGGGCAAAATAGGCTTACTTGGAGAAAGATAGCCTCTTTAACAAATGGTGCTGGAAAAACTGGTTCTCTACATGGCTGAAAACTAAAACTTTACCCAGATCTATCACCAGGAAATAAGCTAAAGTCAAAATGGGTTAAAGATCTAAATATTAAAACAGAAGCAATCTCCTAAAAGAGAGAATAGGCAGAACTCTTGAAGACATAGGGGTAGGCAAAGAGTTCATGAACAAACATGTATTTGCACAGGAAACACTTGAAAGAATTAACTGGGACTACCTCTTATTTAGAAGTTTTTGCACTTCAAAAGAAATTATCAATGAAGTAAAAAGACAACTGACAAATTTTGAAAAAGTCTTAAACTAATAAGGACTGAGACAAAGGTCTGCTCTAAAATTCATAAAGAACTAAAAAACATCAGGGCCTTAAATTTAAATACTCAATCCAGAATTGGGCATCCAAAATGGATATACACTTCTCAGAGGATGAAATTTAAGAAGCGAATAAATATACGAAAAAATGGTCCGCATCACTATGCATCCGTGAAATGCAGAATAAAACAACAGTGAGATACCATCTCACTCCGGGAAGAATGGCTGTCATAAACAACCAACAAGAAATGTTGGAGAGGCTGTGGGGAAAAGGGAACCCTTCTCCACTGCTGGTGGAAATGTAGACTGGTGCAACCATTATGGAAATTAGTGTGGAGACTCTTTAAGAAACTAGGACTGGAAATCCTGTTCAAGCCAGCTGTCCCCCTACTGAGAATTTTCCAGGAGGAACTGAAAACGTCATGTCATAGTGATATATGTGTCCCTATGTTTATAGCAGCACACTTTGTGATAGCCAAATCTTGGAAACAACCAAGATGCCTGTCACCTGAGGAATGTACGAAAAAAGATGTGGTATTTTTATACAATGGAGTTATTACTCAGCTATAAAAAATGATGAACTCGAAGCCTTCATATTTAAGTGGATGCCACTTGCACATACTCATAAGTGAAATAAACCAGACACACGTGTAAATTTCATATAGTATTCCTAGTATAATAACTCAAAAGAACAAATAGAAATAGAAATGAATAACACACTTAAAAGGAAAGAATCTGAAGACTAGATAATGAAGAGAAAGCAAGAAGTGCTAGGAAACATGACAGAGGCAAAGCCATACAGTTATATGTACAAGATGGATAAGGCAATGATCCTGAGAATCTTCAGATTTTCAAATCTAGGAGTTAATTGGAAGGATTCTCACCCTGATGAACTATGAACTAAGCAACTGTGAACTAAGCAACTGCACTGATGATGATAACTTGTAGCAGTAGGTTTAAGCTGGGAGTGCCTGTCATTTTGGTCTTCTGAATAGGTGCTGCTTTGTTATGACATGCCGGTTGCTGCCAAGGTGTCTCTCGGGTATATTGTTTATTTAAAAAGGAATGAGGTGGTGGTAAATCAAGGCAGGAGAGAGGATGTGGGATTGTCCTGCTACAATGCTGTATATGGTTAGATTTCTAAACTTATGTGTAAACATATATAATTGTTTATTACTATTTTTAAAATATATTTTAATTTTTTTAATTTTTTACGTTATATTTTGCAGGGACTTAAATTTTAACATATTAATACTTGATGAAAAATACCTGTTCCATGTTAAGCCTAAGATGTTTGATATTCAGACAGATATTAAAGTTAAGCTCAACAGCCTAGGATATACGTTAGTAACAATAAGCTTCTCTTTTAGAGGGTTAACAACCTAAGTTTGCAGACCAAAAATTAGAGAAAAGGGAGGGCCATAAGGACAGCCAATATTTTGGCCCTAGCCTTTCAAGGTCAATTAAGACTCAGGACATATGGGAACCTGTACTGTAACATTATGCAACTCAGTTGTGTCCCATTTTCTCATCAAGGAGAATATGGGGCCAAAGAGGAAAGTGATTGATGATGTAAAGTGTGCCTAAGGAGAGTCACATGGAGAGAAAACATTCTCTCAGGCTTTCCCAGAAAGCAAATTGGTAAAGCAATGGCCATGACTCATCCACATGGCTGACACAGACAAAGGATCTACAAACTGCAGTACAGTGTCTCAGGATAAATCCTGAGGGTATTTGACTGACCTTAATTAGATACAGAAGCTACAATTCTTGTTACATAAGTCTTGCTTTATCTTGGTCTTAACCATCCAGCAGAAAAGTATAAAAATGAAGTATAAGAAGTAAAGCCATTTTATTATGCTGAGCTGTAAAAGGCTCAAGTCAAGAACTTCTGATATTGCCAGACATATGGAAAACCTAATACTATTATGGACAACTGGACTATTTTGGAATATTTTGCTGAATTCGCACACCTATAATATTTAACTGATAAAACTAAACAAAAATGGGGATAGAAATCAATGACCATTTTGTATCTGTATATTCAAAATAGTTAAGACGGATATACAGTTACATTCTCTTAGTTCAATGAATAGAGGTATCTGTTCTAATAGTGTTTGTAAATAGAATATCACATCTGCATTTTGTACAACAATGAACCACTAAGAATACAATATATTAATTATTGAAACTTTCCTACTAATTTGATTTGAAACTGTCTCATTGGTATTTGTTTCTCAATAAAATTATGGAAAAAAAAGTATTAAGGAAACATGGGGTGAAAAATGAAAAGCGCTTTGTCTCTCACAACCACGCCAGCTTGACATGTTTACTTATACTCAAATGCAATTCCACTTGATTGGGCCCATCCAAAGCTCCACCTTCTAGCGGTGTGGACGTACCAGCACCTGCAAATTCCCCTGCAGCTTTAAGGGGATTGAGAAATCAAGTCAGCAAACGCACTATGAACTGATCTGGACCCACAGGCCGCCTTGTTAGCAAGTTCTCTTTTCTTGTCTCCCACTTGTATGTGTCATCCAACCTCCTGAATGTCTTTCTGCACTGCAGCTTATCTGTCAGTTATTCTTGAATAACTGAAATTTCTTAAATTCAAATAAACCTCAGCATGTAAAATACAAAAGTAAATAAATATAAATAAATTTGTAGCAGGGATTTTTTTTCCAGAAGCCTCCATATGTACATAGTGTATCCTATGTATTCCCTTAAAAATATCCTTCATTTAAAAACATTTTTTTTTCTTATTTCACTTCCATTTTTTGGAAAATTTTCAAATTTAATAGTATAGTTAAAAGTACAGTCTAAATAACAGGTATCATTTACCTATATTCAATAATTATTATTTTGCCACCTTTGTTTGATATCTGTATAAGTACTTTCCTTAGGAAGGACTTTGCATATGGTAGGGAACCTTTCTACTACTGAGCAGTAGCAACCTTTTTTTTTTGTCTTTTTGAGACAGGGTCTCACTATGCAGTTCAGGCTGGCCTTAAGCTCACTTTGTAGCTCAGGCTGGTCTCAAACTCACAACAATCCTCCTGCCTCAGCCTCCCGAGTGTTGGGATTACAGGCAACATTTCTTTTGAAAGAAAGTGCATCATACTTTAAAATGTAAAGACAATGAGTTGAGTCAGGAAGATCTCAAGTTTGAGTTCATTCTGAGCAACTTATCAAGACTCTCCCTGAAAATAAAAACAAATAAAGATGGGCTGGGGATATAGCACTGCAAAGGCCCTGGCTTTAACCTCCAGTGCTACAAAACAAAAAAGAGGAGATAGACATTAGGAGATATACATAATTATAATTGTTTTTTTTTTAATCATCTTATTGAGAAAGAAGTAGCAGTGAGATAATTTAAAAACAGCTTAGTAGTACAGTGACAATAATGAATACATTGCATATTGTTGTCTTTGTAGTAGTTATTTATAGTACAAGATGCAGACATGGTATCTTGTGCAAACACTTCATGATTATAATTGTTACACACCTAAGCAATTCACCATTGGGTTTTTTGAACTGTTTTTCTGAATCCTTGCATTTTAGCATAATAAAATGTTCTAAGCTTACCATGTATTGTGGCCCACATTTTTCTATGGAGAATTTCTTGTACAGTGGACCCTGAAGTTATGCCCAGCTTCATATATGTGTAACGTGGGTAATGACTGGAATTTTAGGTTTGACTTAATGATCAAAGTCTTGATCTGAATGCTGGCTGCTTGTGTGGTTATAGACTTGCAATGTCAGAAAAGTTTATGTAATCATATGTCAGCCTAAACCCAGACATGTGTTTGTGTACAGGATTTGGGTCAGTGCTTTATATAATTGCTATATTTATTGTTATCAAAATGGCCTTAGAAAAGAAGTTGAGGAAGGCAAGGGAAGAAAGTAGTTACAATTGAAAGAAAGGAAGTGGTGGAGCAGTATGAGTGGCATTTGCATGACTGATTTAAAAGATACCTATTAGTTTTCATGAAATACAATGGGCATTAATATCCATTTGTATTGAGATTACTTATCTCCATTCAAGAAAGCAATCTGAACTTTAAAAAATTTCCCCATAATTATTTCAAAATGATAGAATTCAAATTTAGAACAAGATAAATTTGTTTACAAATTTATGCACACAGGAAATTTTTAGCACAGTGTTTATCTCTACTCTATTCCAAAAAAAATTTGATTCAGCAGCATGCACAACATCCTAGATTTTACCCGAGACCATACACTATAAAGGTCTTTTTAAATTTTTTTTTGGCAGAACCGGGATTGAACTCTGGCCCTTGCTCAAAGGTCTTGAAAAAAAAAAAAAGTTTTTATAGAGTTTAATCCCATGACCCAAGAATCCTTACAGTGTAAGTCCTCTGTTTTTTTTTTTTTTTTTCAGTATAAGTCCTCTGGAAAACTTATTCTTTACACTGGATCTTGGAAGGAGATAACTGTACTCTTAGCTAAAGAAACTAATGCCAACTAAGCATGAATATAACAGTGATAGAAAGTAAACTCAAACAGGCAACCATGAGAATTGGAGTGATGTTGTTTTAAATTTTAGAAAATGTTACACATTTTTATATTGGTGAACACAAATTTTTGCCACACCTTCTCATATGCTTATATATAAGGAAAAAATGGAGACAAGGAAGCCCTGTTAAAACACATGAAGCCCTGCTAAATTTCTTCTACCTTTTCTTTGAGAAGAGCTATGAAAATAAGTACCACATGACAACATAGAAATGGTAGAAATTTTAATTGTGTTCAGATTTTCCTTATAATGAGCTTAAAGTGCTTATATGAAAAGCAAAGTGTAGAAAACAGATTTGGGATTGTAAGCTTTATCCTTCATTACAGAGATGTAAGAACTAACACACAGAACACTATTCCTTGGAGTAGTAAAAGTCTCAGGGGCTGTGAACTTGGAGAATCTCCTTTCTTGTCAAGCTGTTCCCTTCAGGTCACAAAACTGGGGTACAAATGGGCCTATTTTTCTCTTGAATTTAAATCTTCACAACAGTTCGAATGCTGTATAAGAAAGCAATACACAGATTTTGGAATGACAATCTTTAATGACCACTACAACTTTTTTCACTCTCTTTTGTAAACCCCAAATTACTATTATATTCAATATTACGTACTTAAGAAAAAACTTACCTCTTTCCTGAATGCATCAGTTCAAAGGCCTCATTAATTTGGTCAAAGGGCAGATTGCCAGTCACAAATTCATCCACTTTTATCTTTTTGGACATATATTCAGACACCAACTTTGGAACACTTTCTACACTCTTCCATCCTAAAAGAAATCGTATGTGCAAATAAATGTTGTGCCATGGAATATACTTTTAGAGTATGCTTCTTATGGATGATATAAAAGGTTTAAAAGAATTAATTTTTTGATAATTGCAAGAGTCCTGAAAAATAGAAAAAGGTAGTATGAAGTAAAGAAAAATTTGACATCTTTAATTATAAAATTAGTAAATACTTTGGAGTATTTTCCTTTTTTGTATTTCAGATTTAGTAAAAATTTCCTCAGTTTTGACTGAGAGATTTCTATACTTTGAAAGATGAAAACTCTTGAAGTCAGAAAGAAAAAACCTATTCTTAAGTTTTAAATTCAACAATGAAGTAAGGATAGGATCTTAGAAAACCATAAAACTGAAAAAGTAGGAAGTCTCACTTATAGGAATGGCAGAAAATCTGAAGCTTTCCCTTAAGATGTTTTGAACCATATTTCTAACCTCCTTTGAACTTTTTCCAAGTCTCTTTTCTTATATCCTCCATCAATCTTTTTTTCCTGAGTCATGGGAATTTTAAATTTCCCCTTTAGATCAATCTAGTAATATAGACAACTACTCTGCTAGTTACTCCTATTGTCCCAAGTTTGCTTAGTTGCTGGTGGGGTTGGAGAGGCCTTTGTTATACTAAAACTTTATAAGATTTTTTACTTACATATATGTACATTATGTGCAACCAAGTATAATTCCTCTTCACTCAGTGTAGCCCAGGGAAGCCTAGCATGTCAAATGCCTATGAGTAGAGCAAAACTACTTACATCTTAGGTCATATAGTGGCACCTTGGTTCATAAACTTGATTCTTGCCACTGTTGCAAACTGAGCTGGATGAGAACTGAGTCAAATTTAGTGGTTAAGTTTAATGTTGACCTTATGGGGAAATTTGTTTCAGATCACACCTAGTTTTCAATCAGAGTGGGGCAGACAACTTGGTGGACTAAGACACCACTGTATTTTACCAGTGCAGGAAGTTGGCATGCTCCAGTGAATATCTTGAAAACTGTGACAACCTATGTAAGTTTAAAGTATAGAATGGTGTAGCCAAAACTGTTTGTTTACCCTGCAACTATTTCCTCTTTTACATACTTCAGTACTGACTTGTAACCAGTGACCACTTTTTGGAAGAAGCTGAGAACTTCTCCAGCTCCAGGGGTAAATCCCAATAGAATTAAAAACTCTTCTAGTAAAATGATCCTACATGCATCGATTCATGATGAGAAGGTAGCTTGTGTTTTTTATTTAGTAAAGGAAAATTAGACTATGATTATGAATCTGCCAATAAAAATAAGAGAAAAGGTATTCATTCACTGAATTACCTCCAAAAGCGGTGCCTTTCCACGTTCGACCAGTCACCAGCTGGAATGGACGAGTGGAGATTTCTTCACCTGAAGCAGCTACTCCAACCACCACGCTGACACCCCAGCCTTTGTGGCATGCCTCCAGTGCTGCTCTCTGCATTTACAAAGACCCAGTTATAGGAGCCAATGCACAGTGCTCAAAATAATGGCTTCCCTAGAAACTTCTAGTGGAGTGGCAGGACTTTCTAGAAAAATGGTAGTAAATGTCCAAACTCATTGTTTAGTAAGTTTAATTGTACTGAGCAATTATATTTTAACAGGTTTATAGGTCTGCAATAAACATGGGAGTGCAAATACACTGAATGGTTACATTTATGAATAAAGAGGGTGGACCAGGGGTATAGCTCAGTGGCCTGGCAACTGCCTAGGAAGCTCAAGGTCCTGAGTTTGATTTCTGGTAACTTACTATAGTAAAAGATACAATGCCAAGAATGAAGGGATAAATATATTTGGAGAGTCAGTATTTGAGTACTTCAAGAAGTAATGGCAATGTGTGTTTTACGATAATATTAATCAAACATTCATCCCGTTTGTTGATTATACCTCCTCTACCTAGTAATATGTTTACTGGATCACACAGTAGTTTTATTTTTAGCTTTCTGAGGAACCTCTATGCTGTTTCCATAATGGCCGCACCAATTTACACTCATATTAATAGTGTGCAAGGGTTCCCTTTCCTTCACATTCCTGTCGGCACTTACCATCTTTTGCCTGATGACATTCATTCTTTTTAGGATAAGGTGGAACCTCAACAGTTTTAATTTTTAGCATTTAAATTATTGTTATGGCAGCTGGGGAGATGGCTCAGTGGAAAAAGCACTTCCCTGGCAAGTGCAGGGGCCTGAGTTCAATCCCCAGTTCTGCCAAAAAAAATAAATAAATGAATGTGAATTATTATGGTTTGTATCAAGGTGTCCCACTAAAGCCTCATGCAGTCATGGGGCAGCTTCTAGAGTTTGTGATTAATTCATGGTCCAATGTTGAGATTATAGGTATGAGTGCCCTGGGGCAGACACTGCATATAAATGTAAGGAGAGGCAAGAGGCTATGTAGCTGCCCCTCCCTTTGCTGTCTTCCACCATCATGGATTGTTCTCTGCTATTTGCCACTCTGCCTTGGAGCCAGTCAAGTATGGACTGTGAGCTAAATAAATCTTTCCTTCATTAATTCTGGGTGCTAGGTATTTTGACCTAACAACAACAGAAAAAGTAACTAAGATAATTATTAATCTGAATAAACTAATATTTGAACAAATGGATCAAATTTAAAGCTTGTATTTTAAAAGTACAGTATTACCTCAGTTCGTAAACACTTTTGTGAATAATGATTCACAAAATTTTGTTTTCGTTTGTGAACTCTGCATCAGGTGAAGAACATGGCCACCTTTCTTGAATGAACATGAATGAGGCTATCTTTTCCAGGATTATATGAATTAAGTTTGTGAATCACAGTACCATTGTAAATCCTCTCTCCACATGCTTAAAGAATAAACTTAAGACACCTTTCTTGCAGGAATGGATAAGGAATATGTAGTATTCAGGTACAGTAGGGTAGGGTGAGGGGAGGGATGGAGAAAAATAATTATTGGGTACCAAGTAAAATCAAGCTCTGGTGTACTACTACTGCATATAACAATGTACAGTACATTTCTGCAAGCTAGAAGAAAGGATTTTGAAACTTTGTCATACAGGAATGACAAATATTTGAGGAATAAATGTTTAACTTGATTTAAACATTATGCAATGTACATGTATTAAATTTACATGGTACCTATTAATAATTACAAATTTTATGTATCAATTAAAAATTTACATAAAGGAACTACTAGTTCAAAACTTGAAATAGGAAAAGGCAGGTAGGAGATGTAGTAGTAATACATATTACTGTGTACTTGGTGTCATGCAGGTCTTACTATTTGTATTTCACAGATAAGGACAATGAAGTTTGGCCTGCTTTTTCATTTAATGACACATACTTTTATACTTACCTGAAAAGCAAATGTCTTTATCTTTCTGAGTTATTGCATATTTCCATGTATAGTTATTTTTTCCTTTAATTAGAATAATTCTTTTGTTCCATTTGCATATATGGTTTTAATAATTACTTTCCCCTTTTTTTTCCTTAGAATTCTAATTCTTATCAAAAGACCTTTCCTTTGCAAAAACAACTTTTAACCTTAAGGAAAATGCATTTTTAAAAGGTTCCAGAAACAAAAAAGGATGAAACTAAGTATACTCACCATGACCTTCACATTTCCAATACATTCAAAGGAATAATCCACTCCTCCATCAGTCATCTCAATGAGTACCTCTTGGATGGGTTTACTGAAGTCCTGGGGATTAATACATTCGGAGGCTCCAAATGCTTTGGCCCTTGAATATTTATCTTTATTGATGTCTATACCAATGATTCGGGATGCACCAGCTACTTTACAGCCCATGATAACTGCCAGTCCAACTCCTCCCAGGCCAAAGACAGCACAAGTAGAGCCAGGCTCCACCTAACAGTGAAAACAGTGTATCAGATACTTATTTTATAAGAGTCTAGGAAATCACTAGGTTTTTACATAGCAGGAAGTGTCACAACCTCAGCAAAACTTTGGTGAGTTGAATTAGGAGGCAAAAGCTACCTCTTACCTTGGCAGTGTTTATAACAGCTCCATAACCAGTTGAAATACCACAACCGAGAAGGCAGACTTTATCCAAAGGTGCCAAAGGATCTATTTTAGCCACAGAGATATCAGCTACAACCGTGTACTCGGAAAATGTGCTTGTTCCCATATAGTGTAAAATGGTCTTTCCTTTGCAAGTAAATCTGCTACTACCATCTGGCATCAGTCCTTTCCCCTGAGTCACTCTGAGAACAGTAAGGAAAATGGCAGATTGAAGTTTTTTAAAATAGTGACTAATATTCAAAAAACTACACTTAGGAGCAATTTCTAATGTATTCAACTAATACATTAGGTTTTTATGAGATAAACTTCTAAGAAATGTATAATCTTACCCTTCTTTTGTTCTTTGTAGAGCATATTATCTCATTTCTGAATGCATTTTAACAAGTATAAAAGAAAATTTTAAAGTTTCATCAAACAACTGTGAGCAAATGTAGTGTCACAGAAGATGAAGCCCAAACCAGTATCTACTTAATTGCAAAGAATTATCCATATCAGCTGATGGAAACAGATGGCCAAACTGAATAATTTAATTTAGGTTCTCAGTGTTCTTCAAATAAGACCTCAAGGAGTAAAGATGTGTATTTCTTCTTCCCTTTTGTTTTACAGTACAGTTAATTATACCAACAGAGAAATCCCCCAACTCAAAGAGGCATGTATTAATGTTAACAGAAATTATTTGTAATATTCTAAAACAGAGAACTTAATATCTTACCTAGGAGTACAGGCTCTAAAATCATCTAGATCATTTGGTTGAAAACTTAAGTGACCCTGGGCAAGTTAATACTTGTGCCTTTCTTCACTAGAAAGTGTGGAAAAATAATAGTATCTTTCTTTAGATTACTATAAAAATATAACTACCTGCCAGTTACTATTTAGTAAATATGTCACCTTTAATTAAAAAGCGCTGTAATTTGATATATACTCTTAAGATAAACCCACATATATATACATGCATACATACACAGATGAGAAAACTGTTTCTAGATTTAAATCTTTCTCTTGAGAGAAAAAACTATGACCAAAGATAAATGACTGCGCATACATAAAGATCTTCCAGCATAACTGCTGTGTCTTTATGGGAGCAGCTTAAATTTACTAACCCACTCTGTTCTAGATTAAGGATTTTTTTTTTTTTTGGCCAGCTCAGCCCTGTCCTGAGGGTGGGGCTGGTGTGGCATGTGGTGCTGGGGTTTGAACCAAACTCACCTGCACTTGCCTAAGCAGGTGCTTTAGGCCTCTGAGCTATCTTGCCAGCCCCCACTCTGTTCTAGAGGAACTTCTTGGACAAAAGGTAAAAGAACCACTTCCTCTATCACCATATAGCTGATTTGCTATACAAATTTTGAGATTGTATTTAAATTTTCCTTTAAAACTAACTAGATTTTTCCCTTTGGCTCTAGTTTTGCCAAGAGCAATAGAATTTACATTACAAGATAATTTTTTTTCATAAAAATATAAACTAATTTTATCACTGATATTAGAAAATGTAAGAATGGAAATCTTCCATAAAGTATCCTGCTGGGAATGTAAACACATGCACTACAAATTATTGAAACATATCCCATAATTTAGCAGTTTTAATCCTCAAAAAATACCCAGGAAGAAGCAGTGTATATATCCATTATAAGATAAACATAAGAATATCTCTATCTCTAGTCATAACAGTGTCAAGCTGGGAGCAACCTAACTGTCCAAGAGGAAAATGGATGAACAGGTATGACAGTGCAACAAAACAGAACTACACAAAGCAACTTAGACATACCTCACAGCGTTATGAATGAAAGAAACATGACAAAGTCCACACATTGATTTAATTTATAGGAAGTTCTACAATGAAAGACATCAGAATAGTTGGTACTTCTGAAGAATGCAAGTGTTGTTTGAGAAGGGATGTGAGGGGTGCTGTCCAGGGTCTCTTATATCTCGATCCAGGTTACGATTCTAATCATCATAATCATCTACAATCTCAATCATCTATAGTATATAAACTATAGGTGATTGCCATTTAAGATTTATATCGTGTACACAATATTAAAGTACATGTTTGTGCAACCTCAAATTAAAAAAGGAAGATAAGGGGATCTTCAAATGCCACAAAGCAGTTTTTTTTTTTTTAATTTATTGGTACATTTTAGTTACACATAATGATCACATTCATTATAGGAAATAAAGCAGTTTTCTAAGTGCTATTGCCTTACAATAAAACAGCTACCTTTTCTGTGTCAAATGCCTCAAAGCAGTTAAGTGCTATTACCTGACAATAAAAGAACTATCTTTTCATAGAGTTCATGAAAAACAAACTGCATGGGAAATACTTCAAAGAATGAACTTGAACCTCATCTTTTTAAAAAGTTTTTCTACTTTAAATCTCCAACAGAGGAACCAGGGTGATGGCTCACCCCTGGCAAGCACAAGGGCCTGAGTTCAATCCCCGGTTCTGCTATTAAAAAAAAAAAAAAAAAAAAAAAAAAAAAAAACTCCCAACAGAATAAAAATAAAATCCACAAACTGGGACAAAATTATAGCCAACCCTCTGAAGAATTAAGAAAAAAAAAAAAAAAAAAATGAGGCCAGGGATGGCCAGATAGTTCAGCAGATTAAAGTGCCTGCTTGGGCAGACATAGGGACTGGGGTTCAATCCCTGGCATGCTGTGCTGGCACCACTCCTGGAGTATGCTGAGACTAAGACTGGGCAGGTGCCGCTCACCTGAAATCCCAGTGCTTGGGAGGCTGAAAATAGGAGGATCACTATAAGTCCAAATTATAGTGAGACCCTGTAGATCCTATACTAAAAGGCCACCCCAGATTCAAAGACCCAACCCTATATACTTTCAGATGAAGAAATACAAATGGCAAGTAAATATATGAAAAACTGTTCGATATCATTGGTCATTTGAGAAATGCAAATTAAAACAGCACTGAGATTCCATCTCACCCCAGAAAGAATGAGTTTCATAAAGAAGTCAGCCAATCAATGCTGGAGGGGTTATGAAGAAAAAGGAACCCTTCTGTTGAGAAGGGTTCTCTTTGAATAAGGGAACGAATTTACTCAAAAGGAAAGATTTACTGAATTAAGAAGGACAGGAGAGGTACTGGGGTAAAGAGATATATCTATGTAAGCAGGACAGTTTGGACAACTGTACTGTGCATTTCTGCTGGCTTATGGAAAGGAGCAGATGAAGTTTAATTTTTTTCTTTTTTCAATTGTTTGTACTTTTTTTTTTTTTTAACTGTATTTGGTTGTTGCAGGATCTCAATATGCAGCTCAGACTTGTGATCTTCCTGCTTTCAGCCTCACCAGTGCAGGGATTACAGGCACGTGCCAGTATGCCTGGACTCTGGCTCACTCAGCCTGCCCTGGTGGTGTTAGGGATTGAACCAGGGTCCTTGTGTTTGCCAAAGCACATGCTTTAGTGCACTGAGCTATCTCACCAACCCCTCTTTTTAATTTCTTACACATTTCTTTTTTTCTTCTTCCAGCTGTGCATGCATATATCTGGTAATGTGAAAAACTGGTTGGAAGACAGCACTATGTATTACAGCAAATATTGTGAAATTCATATTTATTAAGTAACATTCTGTATCACTTGTAATTTTTTTCTCTTTTAATACTATTTTGTATTTTCTCTTTTTTGGGTACTCTTTAAAAAAATTAAAAAAGAAAACTACCTTCTCTGTATCAAGGGGTTATGTCATCTCTTCCAGGCTTCCCAATAACCTATGAGGTATGTTTTATTACTTTGCTTTTATGGACAATAACATAGCACATAAAAATGATTTCACATAAAGCTTTTAAACCTATCTTTCCTTGAAAATTCAGCCTACCATTATAGAAACAGTAAGTTTAGAAAAAACTGCTTGACACGTTATGGCTTATGATGCTGAGCAAACTCTAATTTCTGAGTCTTAAATTTGTTTTTTCCTTAAAAATGAGGCTACTATTAATGGTGATAGGTTGCTCTGAAGATGGAATAAAATAATTTATGTAATACTTTGTGTGTTAACTACCACACAATTTTTTTATTGTTAATATGACTTTTTGTTTTAAGAATGTAATATAAAGATACTAACCTTATCTTCTGGCAAAGGTTTGTTTTTGGATTCAGACAAAATTTGCATTCTCCACATTGTGGTATGTAAAGTGGGATGACAGTATCACCTGGGAAACAAATGCAAAGATATCATCTTAAATATGTGGCATGTTTCTAAATTAACACAAGACTATAAATTCTCAGTCCTATCAGCTGATAGAGCTCTGCAGAATTAATAATTTGAAGTTTTACTTATTTTTAATTTTTTAGTATTTAGTACAGGGTCTCACTACACAGATCAGACTTGTAGTGATCCTCCTGTTTTTAGCCTCCCAAGTGCTGCGATTACAGGCATGGACCACCACGCCCAGTCTCAATCACTGTCTCAGCAAGCCCTGGGGGCAGGGGCCAGCAAGGCATGGCATGTTGCGGATCAAACCCTGGACCCTGGACTATGTAAGCAGGTGCTTTAGTCCACTGAGCTGTCTGGCTGGCCCTCAGAAGGTTTAAAACTTTACTTATGCAACATCATTCAGACACTGGCCAGTTGTGCAGAAAGTATGTTCTTCAAAATTTTTATTCAAATAAAACTCTTAAAAAGATTAACTGGGAGAAAGATCATATGCTTCAAAATACCAATTGACTGATATAGGTCTAAAAATTCTTGTTTAATAGGCCAAAATCAGCTTTAAAAGTTTCAGATGAAGAACACACTGCAAAATTGGAGAGGAAAACACTATCAAAATATTACTGCTTTCCTGAGGGTGAATCAATCTAGACAGCTTTTTAAAGTGCTAATAACTCATAAACCATGTATACTTATCAGGAAGATAATTTTCCTATAGTAATTAACCAGATGCATCAAATGTTTTACTCTCCTTACCGGCCTTAAATTTAGTAACTCCTTCACCAACACTTTCCACAATTCCAGCACCTTCATGTCCCAAGATCACTGGAAAACACCCCTCTGGATCAGCTCCACTCAGGGTATATGCATCAGTATGGCAAACTGCAGTGGCAATGATCTATCAAGAAATTAAAAGCATTGAGTGTGTGTGCAGATACAATTCAGGGATAAAAGTCAAAAGAGATTTTGATTAATTAATTAATTCATTCATTCATTCATTCCCAGCCCTTGGAAGTATCCGCTGAAGTATTTTTTTCAATTTTATTTATTTTTTATTCACTTTAATGAGAAACAAGAAAAATTAGCAATGAAACAGTTTCAAAACAGGTTAGTAGAGAAGTTACAATAATTAATACATTGTATATTATCTTTCTAGTAATTCAGAGGAATGTGTGTATATATGTGTGTGTGTGTGTGTGTGTGTGTGTGTATTCCCCAACAAAATGGTTCTGTATACTTTTCAAAGCTGGTAACACATGACACAAGGTTGCCTAATACTAATAGACCAGACAGAATGTTTATCTCAGGACTGAGGTAAGCTTGTTTGCTTTAGCCCCTGAGACCTAGTTCCACCTACACACATTTGATCAATTCCCTGGCTTGCAACATAGCCCCCTTTTTTGTTTTGTTTTGTCACAGATGGCTGTTCCATTGCAGTTAGAGATACTATATTTGGAGGTCTTTAAAGGACCTTTTCATACTTCATGCCAGGCCAAAGATTGTAGGTACCTGAATATGGTTCAATAGTCCATAATAGCAGTGAGTTGTCAGCACAAATGGCAATTGTCAGAAGTTGTTGACTTGATCCTTTTAAAGCTCAGTATAATAATACAGCTTTACTTTTTGTATCTTGTGGTTATATTATACTTTTCAGCTGGATGGTTAAGACCAAGTTAAAGCAAGAGCTAACTTTTTAGTTAGGTAAAACTTAGGACCTTGCACTTGCCAGGCAAGCACTTACTCCACTGAGCTATCTCCCCAGCCCCCTCCCTTTTAACTTTAAAACAAAACAAACAAAATTTAAGGAGAATAAAAAATAGTAAAAAAAAAAAAAAAATGATACAGAACTTTACTAAACAAAATGATAGAATTCAACAATGGTTGTTACATTGCATATTGTTGTCTTCAAATTAGTTGTTTAGATTTCCAGATATTGGCATGTAAAATTGGTATTATAAGAAAAAACTGAAGCATTAACTGCTCCTTTCAAAAAATCAGCAGAAATCAGCAGTACAATTATTTAAGCTATCCTGTGTATATACATAGATGTTTCTTTTTTCCCCTTCCTTTTTTTCTTTTCTCCTTTTCCTCATCCAAATTTTTACTTTTCTTTAAACAGTTTCCTTCCATTTCACACTATCTACTTTCCTTTCAGATTTTATTTACTCTTTCAGGTTTTTACACTCAGAAGACAATACAATGTTTATACATGGTATATTTTATTTCACTTATGAGTATGGTCTGTAGTGTCATTTTACTTTAAAAAAATATTTTTTGCTTCTAACATTTCTTTCACATATTAACTTTTCTAAAATTAATAAATATTTATAAAATATATAATCCATGACTAATATAATTAGTAGCATTTTTGGTGGTATTGTGATGCATTATATACAGTGAGAAGTGGCCCATCTATTCTTTTAGGTTTGAGTTCAGAAGAAGAAGGAAAACAAGGTAACATTTTGACACTGTGTGTTCAGGTGAAGAGAGGAGTATTATTTTTGTGCAAAACAGAGCCTATCTCCCTGGAGGCTTCATGACTATCAAGTAATGGGATATCTAAAGAGAGTATTATTTCTTTCTTTTTGATACTAGGAATTAAACTCAAGCCTTTGCACTTGTCAGGCAGGAGCTTATGCCACTGAGCTATGTCCCCAGTCCCAAAAGTAGTATTTCTTAAGTACACTCATCTGCTAGAGTCTGGGCCAAAATTCAGAGCATTAAAGTGACTTAACCTCTTCTTTGCCACCACATAATGTCCACTCAGGCTACTCCTTTATTCTTGTCTCTCTGACCGTTAAGTACCCTTTCAAACCACAAAAAGCAAAGGAAGGCCAAATCTTGGTAGTGTCTGTATTTATACTTCTGCTTCTGGCCTATGTAGCCATACACAAGGTACTGTTCTCTGCTATATTCCAGTAAGTTCCCCAAGGATGAAAGCTGATCCTAGTGGGCTGCATATAGCTCATCTTATTATATCCAGGACAAAATCATCTTCATGTCAAAAGTACATCAGTTTAATTTCTGAAGTAGAAGAAAAACACACAAAATGTTGTGAAATTTCAGTTTCCTGGATCTGGGTTAAAAAAAAAAAACACCTTAATGACATTTGCTCCTAGGTTTGTCCATCTGATATGTTATCTTTTAAAACATGAACCAGGCTGTGTAGTATATTTGGAGGTAGGATGGTGGGGAAAGTATGTCTACAGTGATAGCAAAAGTTAATGTCTACTGTAAAGCATTAACTTGTATCAAGAAAAAGAGTAGGATGCTAAAAACACAAGGAATTGCACTTAACAAGGCTTTAAAGATCTCTCAGCTGACTGTCTTGTACAATGTGTCTTTCTCTGGGCACAGTGGATGCTGAGAATCAAGGAAATCATGAAATTTGCTCAATCTTGGCTCTGACCACTGGACGGAAGTACATATAAAACTCTCTATGTAAGCAATCATAAAAATCCATTTGTTTTTTGCTCTTTCTAAATCTTAAAAGTGTCTTCTAATTGTTTCTAATGAGATACCATGTATTTATAGGATCAACAAAATGGGAGGACCCTTAAACCTAAATTATAAAAGTTATACTGCAGTAATCTACACAAATGGCTGCATCACCCAACACCAATGCCAAAGACATGGAGAAAACTCCTGCAAAGGTAAGGGGTCAGAGGGGGTTTGATTCTAAGGTAGCATGACTCCCAAAACCTTCTCTTTGAAGTTGTCCCTTGAGGTTTATCCTCTGCAAATCTCATACCTACTCATCATTCCTGAGACCTCCTCTCTCTTTTTTTCTTACCCCCAATGCCATTACCTTAATTCGAACTTCATGAGCCTTTGGGGGTGCCACCTCAATCTCCTCTATGGAAAGAGGCTTTCCAGGTTCCCAAGCAACTGCAGCCTTGCATTTGATAACCTAAAATAGAGAAAAAAAGAGAATAAGTAATTTACCCTTCCAAACAAGTAATTGCTCAATGATCGTTTTCTGTTACTGATGAATTCTAATTTTAGAAAATTTATCACAGATTTGAAAAAATATACCTCTAATTAATATGGAGAATTACATAAATAATAAACTTTAAAGTTTTAATTGGCATGACTAACTAGTCAGCTATAAAAGCCTCTTTTGACTAAGAAGTTTTATTTATCAAATATTTAATGATGCTCCATAATGTAGAAAGAAGCACAGGTTAAAAATGCAGATCTCAAAAGAACCTGTTTCAGTTGGTCTGGCTGAGGTACTAGGATTTTTTTTTTTTTTTTTAATGTATTTAGTACAGGGTCTACAGGGTCTCAATACATAGATCAGACTCAGTTTTTTTCCTGTTTTCAGCCAAATGCTGGGATTACAGGCATGGGCCACCCTACCCAGTCTCGGCCACAGTCTCAGCTGCCCTGGAGGCAGGGCTGGATTAGCCCACCTGGGATTAGTTCACTGTGCTATCTGGAACTAGGATCTTTATATTTATTATATATTCTATCAAGTCTTTTGCTAAGGTTGGTTTAAATAGTACTAGTTTAGTCCCAAACTGCTAGTGGAGCAGAAGATCCCAATATCAAAACAGGGAAGTTTAGGCCAGGCATGGTGGTGCATACCAAGGCAGAAGGATTGCTATAAATTCCAGGGCAGTCTAGGCTATATACTGAGTTCAGGGCCTGATTGAACTACATAGCTAGAGAGTCTGTCTAAAAAATAAAATAAAATAAAATAAAAAAACCTAAGAAACAAAAACAACAACAAAAAAATTAAACCCCTTAAAAAGCTTTATGTTCTGAATTAATTAAATGTACTACTAAATTTAATTTCACATGTCCTTTACTAGACTAGAAAATTTAAAATTATGTATGTGATTTGTATCTATGGCATCCTTAGAGATAGTATACCCCTGTCCTATTAAGAGAGTCAAGCATAAGAGGAAGATGTGATCAGTTCACATAATGCTTATGACATAGGTTGAGGGGCTGGGGATTTGGCTCAGGGATAGAACAAGCTGGAAACTCTGGTTTCGTTCCTTGGCACCAAAAACAAAAAATAAACCTCCCCTGAAATAGGTTGATAGAGTAAAGGTTGCAGACCACTGGGCTTATGGGCAACAAATTTGAAAATCAGTAATTACAAAACATGTGACTAGTTCAAAGTTCTACAGAAAGGAAAGAAAAAAAACTAGTCCAAAGTGCTACAGAAAACAAAAAATCCCTTTCCAGTGGTGACGATCTCCCCACGAGAACATGTCTCTTGCAAAAGATCTCCTTCATCCCTCTCTGGAGAAGAGGAAGCACAAGAAGTGCCCAGGATGCTATAAAATCACCACGGTCTTTAGCCATGCACAGAAGATAGTTCTGTGTGTTGGCTGCTCCACTGTCCTGTGCCAGCCTACATGAGGGAAAGCAAGGCTCACAGAAGGATGTTTCTTCAGGAGGAAACAGCACTAACAGTACCCTCAATCAAGATGAGTGGGAAGCCATCCCAGTAAACACATTTTGGATAAAAAAAAAAAGAAAGAAAGCAAAAAATGAAGGAATATATAACTGGTTGTCAGTTTTTGGAAAGCACTGCATTTAACCTGGTCTTGAAGTCAAGAAAGAGGCAGTTACAAATGGTGTGACAAAATACCCATATAGAGGGTGATTAAGAAGGATGAATGAGGATGAACAGGGACTCCCTTTTGTTGGCACAGTGCAGCTTTGCAAAATCAGCGAGTAGTTATCAAGTTTTCCGTGACTTGAGGAAAAGGAGCAGTGAAATACAAGACTGAAAAATATAGTGCATGAATATTTCAATTAAAAATACTGAACACTACTATGGCTAGACATAAACCCTCTGCATGTATGAAGTAAGTTAGCTTTTGACTCTGGAGAAGGGCCACAAGTTGCACAGTACTAGATCCCTGGGAAATAAAGTGGATGAGAAAAAAACACTTCTGTTTTTCTCAGCCTGCTTTTCAACAGGTGGCACGATGCCATTCATGATACTTTTAATCCCATCTTGTAAACACATCTACAAAAGGGGGCTTCCAGAACTGCTTCAGAAAGAGACAAAGACCAAGGGATAAGGGCATTAGAAGTGAGGAGGATTAATGGCGACATTTCTTCTACTGTAATAACTTTAAAACTTAAAAAACATTCAATGTGTATTTTGATCAGAGTGTAGATAAAGGAGTGGCCTGACTGGGTAACAGGCTGGAAATGGCCACTTTTAAAATTAAAACGTAGATAAATCTTACATGGAAAGAATTTGGACAAATTTAGATTTTAATTTGCATTATTAGACTCTTTACCTCAGTGTACCACAGATCTGAAAGAAAAATCCCAAAGGACCAAATTTAGAACCTACGATTTAATCCTGTAAGCCAGAAGTCCGCAACTCTAATAATTCGTACAGAATCTAAATTCGATGCTCTTTCCCTTTAACAAGTGCCTGACCTTTTCCGGGCACTGAGAACTCTCAAAACAAAGCCATATCCCAGAAGAAACTGCCCAACTTCAACCTCTGAACTCTCATGGAGTTAGTTACACGGTCTGAATTTCTCTATCGAGATTCCCGAAATAAGGAAACTACGTAGTTAAGCATTACAGATCATAGAGTTTACTATTTCTTTTAAATTTCAACATTTTAGATCGTTTAACCCCAGTCACTTCTGGTGTATTTCTGCCTCTACTGTTAAACAGTTTTCAGACTTCGTCCCACTGGGTGAGACTCGGCTGCAATCCCGACCCCCTTTGTTTTATAATCACTAAAGACTGCCCATTTAAGCTTCAGTTTTTAATCTAAAATGGGGATGATAGACCGAAGTGCTACGTAAGGAGTGAAGGACACTATAAATCTATTTGTTTAGGTCACAAATCAAAACTGTTAACAGAAAGCGACGGTAGGCTCCCCAAACACGTCCTTCGTAGCCTTTCCCGGGACTCCGCGCAGCGGGCAAAGCCGAAAATCCGGGAGAGCAGAGGCCACAGGCCCGCGCGGGCACGGGGCTTGGGGGGGCCGCGAGGACTGCCGCGGCCCCGCCGAGCTCGGTGTCAGAGCTGCCCCCAACCAGCCCGCGGCCCCCTCCCCCAAGCGGAGCTACCTGGGGCGCCGGCGCCATCCTTCACAGCTGCGTCCGCGCGGAAGGGCTAGAAGAGACTGCGTGCAGGATTAGGCCGCAGCGGGGCAGGGCGGGGCGGGCGGGGCTCTAGCCGGAAGTGGCGTCAGGCGCGGGGTGCTCTGAGGCGAGGGGGTTTCTAGGGGCCCCTAGGCCGGTGCTTCAGCAGGATCCTTTGGAGTATAATATTTATTTATTTATTTATTTTTTTTTTTTTCATTTTTGCGGAACCTGGGATTGAACTCAGACCCTTGCGTTTGCCAGGGAAGGACTTATTCCACAGAGTCATCTCCCTGGCCCCTCGGGTATAATTTTAGCTATTCTAGATAAGGCTTGAAAAAGGTTGCAGACAAAAAGGGGATTTCATGGGAGATACTTGAGAAACGGTGAAATCTGCATCAAGTTTATGCCCTTATCCCAGGCAAATGTTGCCACAGGGACGTGGGGACACAGAAATAGCAGCTGCACTTCGGATTCACTGGCAAGAGAATGTAAGGGAATGAAGAGATAGCTCAGTAGAATAAGCGCTTGGCTGGCAAGCGCAAGGACCTGAGTTCAATCCCGTTCCGTGCCCCCCCACCCCCCCTCACCAAAAAAAAAAAAAATGTTAACACGAGCATAGGAAGTTGGGAGATCAGATTATGGAGACTTCTGTTTGGCAGAACCAGGGATTGAACTCAGGTCCTTGAGCTTGCCAAGGAAGCCTTATTCCACTGAGCCATCCCCCTAGCCCTTTGGAAACTTCTAAAGGCCCTTTGCAGCTGCTTCTGAGAGGTATCTAGGACTGTGGCTGCAGTGAGACTTAGGGACCTTTGAAGGGTGAGGATGAGGGCAGAAGAAATCCTAAGAGGCATTAGGATAAGAGAGGGAGAACACAGGACTAGCAGGTTTTCTCTTCTTTCCTGTACAGGGGACAGAACTCAGAGTGTGACACATGCTATACAAGCACTACCCTGCAATACATCACCACCAACTGTACTTTGAGGCAGTGATATAGGAGAAATCTTGCTAGATGTTCTGAGTTTGTCTTCCCTGAAACTGGAGAATGAATTTCAAGGAACAAGGAAGGTTAAGAATAAGAAGTTTATTGTGAAAGAACACCTGAGAGACAAGAGGAGTCTTGAATGGGTTTTCGCTGGTAATTTATACAGCAAAGACACAACGTGGCATGGATCAAACTGCCATCAACCTATGGGATTACAGTTACAGCCACTTAGATAGTATTGATCCACTAAGAAAACTGCAGCAAGGGTACTTAGAAAGCAAAGGCATTTTGGGGAAGGGATAGGTCCAGGTATTCTCTGGTCACCCATATGGGTGACTGATGCCCATGCAGACTATACTGGACTAGTTGATACCAGTTATACTGTAATCTCATTATTGTTTTCTCTTGGAGAGACATATAGACCAGGTCATTGTATCTTCAACAGATGTACCTTCAGCCACAATTCAGACGTCTTTATTTTTATAGACTTCCTTGAAAAACCATTCCCTGTGTGTATATTAAATCTTTAATGTACTTTAGTTGTCTATAATAACAGTCTGATTCAGTTGCCCACACTGTCTTCAAATTTGTGATTGTGCTGCTTCAGGCTTCCTAAGTACCTATGGGTCACCACACTTGTTGACTCTTGAATATGCTATTATTGTAGACACTGAATTTTGTTAAATGTCTCTACCAGGCACCATTTTCCTTTACTTTTTGGTTGTTTCCAAGGCTCATTCTTTGAGTGCACACCATAAAGAATTGATGATCTCAAAGGTTCTGTTCAAAGTCCTTTCCTTCACTGTATGCCTCATTCATATAACCTTTAGCTATAAGGATGATTTACCAAATTACTTTTTCTAATCTGATTGCTTCTCATAATCTCCAGGTTTGAGCATCTAACTACTAATAAATATGTCTTTAATAATCTGTCTTACACCTGGGGATTTAGCTCCAGGGCACAGTACCTGCCTGGCAAGCATGAGTCCTGAGTCCAATTCCTGGAATCTAGGCCCTCAACTGGATTCTTTGATCTTAGCATGTGAACAGATTTTCTGCATTGAGATTGAGAGGAAGTTAGAAAGAAAAAAGAAAAAGCTGTCTCACAGACTTGCACACTGAAGCCTTGTCTTGTGTTTTCTCTTTACAGGGATAGTTTAATCCTTCTCTGCGTTAACACCACCCACCTACTTGTTTCAGTCAAACACTTGGGTATCTAAACTTCCTCCTCTTCCTCAGTCTCTGTATTTAGTTTATTACCAAACCTTAATTATTTCTTACATCTTTTCACTCCACTAATGCTGCCATTGCTCAGGTTATTTCTTACAAGGATACTGAAAAAGTGTCCCATCTGATTTCTTTGATGCTGCCTCCTTAAATATAATGTAACAAATTTCCCCTGTTGTGGTTTAAGGTTTAGCAAGGGGAACAATACTATACAGGACACATCATTTATAGAACTATTTTCTAATAGTCACTCAAAGGATCATATAAAAAAATGCAGGAAATCTGTTCACATGCTAAGATCAAAGAATCCAGTTGAGGGCCTGGATTCTAATATCTTGTATGAGTCCAGCTGAAAACCTAGAACTCATAACAGTGCCTCCCACAAGTCCAGCTGGAGCCTTAGAGCCCATGACAATGTCTCATGCAGGCTTGCTTCATGGATTTGTGCTAGGAAGGCCCAAAGGTCAGTGGTGGAAGCTAGAAAGTCTGTGCCAGTGGGATGAAGGGTCTGTGCCAGCAGACAGGGATCTGAATTGAGTTTTAATCTTGTGTCACATGACACTAATTTTGCAAAGATATAAATATACACCCCTACTGTTGTTCTGGGGGTCATTTGCCAATCAGGCAGACTATAATGCGTCAACTCACATTTTAGGTATAAATGCAAATCTTGTGTTTTCTGTTGTTTAAAAAATGTATACTTACCACTATTCTAAGTTGTTTAGTAACTAATTGCTGTTTCTTGCTGTTTGCTAAGATAAAATTCCTTCCTCGCTAATTGCTGTAAAAAAGTTAGGTTACAGATATGACTTCAGAAGGAAACTAAAGGGCTTTAACTTCTTGTAACTTCGGGCTATGCAAGGCTCCTTACAGTTATTCAAAGTTCGAGACAACCAGAAACTAAAAGCCCCAGAAAATTTAGTTTGAGTAGTGGTCACACTGACCCTAAAAGCATTATTTTGTGTTGGACTATGAATTTATTTATGAAACTGAATGTCCTTCCCTGCTTTAAAAGCCCCCCTGCTTCTTGGGCTAGCCACTTTTTCAGTCTTCTGCCTGAGAGCTGACCAGGGGCCCTGAGCTCAGTAATAAATGCCTTTCTAAATTCCATTCAGGCTGATCTGGTTCCTATTCTGAGTGATCCATAACAAAATAGTGGATTGATCTGTTTTCTTTTTAAATTTCCAAAATACAGTTTGTCAAGAGTTTGGGAAGTGTACTAAAATTATTTGCTCCTCTTTTGAAATCTTTCTGTGAATAGGTGAGTTTTAATAACTAACTTTTAAAATAACAGTTTTTACATTATACTTTAAAAAGAATGACTGGGGAGATAGCTCAGAGGTCTGAGCATCTGCATGGCAAGCGCAAGGACCTGAGATCTATCTCTGTTACTGAATAACATGCCAGCCCCAAAACATGGAGTGGTGGCACATGCCTGGAATCCCAGCACTGGGGAGGCTGAGACAAGAGAATGACTAGAAGTCTGAACTGTGTAGTGAGACCCTGTATCCAATAAATAAAAAAATAAAAAAATAAAAGAATACTGAAAATGTTCATATAATACAGAAAAAAGAAGATAATTACTTAGTAAACCATCAGTTAAATATGTGCATATGGAACACCTACTTTAAAGATAACAATATGCACTGTATCCAATTATTTTCTTACGAAATTTTCTTTTTCATAAAATAAAAATGTATATATGAAATATTGCCTCATTTATTTCTTACTTAATGGATATATAAGCACTGATGACTGATTGAGAAAGAATATAGTCTCATGGTAGGCAATGTTTATTAGACATTTTTATTTCAGGCTCTGGTTATTATACAGTTCTTTTAGGAAATATTTTTAAGTTGTATTAAAATGCACAATCAAAACCTATTTCTGAATTTTTTTTATTATTAAGTATCCACAAAGCACTTTAGTAACATTACTATAATAAATGGAAAATAAAATAAACTTGGAATAGAGATGCTGAGGGGACACAATGGAATGGATGGGTAGATTGAAGGGCCCTTTGCATTTAAAAAGTTGAATCTAGAAGCCACAATCAAAAGGGACTGATCACTCATAAATTTCAGTGGCTCTAAGGGAAAAGCATGCTGTTTGTTTTTTCAGAAAAGCTTTTCTTGGAATTAACTTTTGTGCATATTGTGTTAGTGTCTCTTGGGGATGCAGAGGAGACAGAAGAATGGAATGGGAGAGCATCCTCAGTACTACCTCATAATACAAGCAATGCATGGTCTCAGTGTATTTTCTAAGATGTCTTGTGTATTTGTCCTTGTTCTTAGCCTAAGTGTTATCGGACACATTTAGATGTTAAGACCCCCTGATTCCATATGCTGCTGTTGATGTCTTGTTCTTATTTGGCAATAAACCAATATTTTTATGGAGAGACCTAATATTCTCAAAATACTCTTGAAATACTTCTGTCAAGAGTTTTTAAATATATTTTTATTTCAATTGTCACAAGTAATCATTAATACAGACAGTGCTCAGTGTGATATTTCAATATGCATAGAATTGCAGTGATTATATCAGCCTAGTTGGCATTTCTGTCATTCTAATAAATTTTGTTGACAGTTTTTACTGAGAGGGTGGCAGTCACTGAAGACTGCTGATTTGGGTGGTTCATACTATGTTCCCTATTATAAGAATTTTAGATTTAAATGCTTTAGTGTATATTGAAAAACCCATTAGGCCACTCTACCTGTATCTGTAGATTTTTTTTTTTGTAACACTATGAAAATTATTTATTCACTATACACAGAACATGTCCCCTATAAAATGTACACATAATCACTGAAAAGTATTATCTGGCAAACATTTCCTCAATTACAGAACATACTAAAATCAGGCGGGATAACAGTTGTCTTCCCCAAAATAATTAATCATAGCACCCAGGGTCTCTTGAATATCTAATGCAAAATTAAATACTTATTTTGGGGATTTTTTTCCTATTGTGTGTGATTGAGGCAGAGTTAACAATTAATATAACTGTAGTATATTACAGTCACAGCACAGTAAATCAGTTTATTACAGATTAAAAACATTTTTCATTATTCATATTAATGGGATGCAAATAAAATACTGGATGTTTTTAAATGGCAGGTAACCATAAAACTATCTTTGATAGTATATTGGGTTTATAACTACATTATATGAGTGGTGCAAAATACTGTGTAACACGCCTCAAAACAATAAGGCCATATTGCAGTGATTTGTTAGGGTTGTGCTCAGTAGACATTTATAGAATAAAGCAAATACCTATTCTCAGTTACCCATGTAACGTTTTGCCCATAGTAAGGACTTAAGTATTTGCTGACACACTGATTAGGGAAGAGGTGATAAGTGATGGGCCCTCTCAGCTGGATGTCAAGTATACTTGGAATCTACCTGGGACAGTGAGTGGTTAATGGTGATGTAAACTGTATGTATGAGCTATACAAGTAAATGAATTCAGATGCCAACAAAGCAAAGAATTAAGCAGAAAACACTGGCACCAGAACAAAGGAAAGATTTGCTTAAAATGGCATAAATGAAAATGATTTAAAGAAATAACCAAGAAAAAGTTTACATTGGACCTTATCATCCCCCCCCACCCCATTCAGTTTGAGACAGACCAATAGAGGCACTGTAAAAAACTATGGCTGTCTTCCTTGATACTCAGAGATCCTAGTTTTAAATAAGTTATGGACCTGTTATCCATGAATCAATATAAACCTGTTCATATTTAGGGATTAGTTTCCACAAGTACAAAGTTGAATTTCCTTTTATTTGTCCTAAAATGCTTACTTTCAAACTTGAA
>PVKA01018039.1:11040-44697 GCA_004027165.1 Ctenomys sociabilis | reverse complement strand
AAAAAAAAAAAAAAAAAAAAAAAAAAAAAAAAAAAAAAAAGCTTCAAAGGACTGGTGATACAGCTCAGCATGTAGGTCTTGGATTAATTCAATCACGGTGCTCCTCCCAACAAAATCCAAAGCCCCTTAAGAATAAAATTAAGACCAAAAAACATCAGACAAAATCCCAAACACTAAACCCTGAAAAAACAATGTGCTTCTCTAAAGAAGATGCGTGTGTCTGCGTCAGATATGTGACTCAAGACTCCACTCGGCAGGGACAGCACCTCCACCTGTTAGAAAGGCTGGGCCTCCCCAAGGGAGAAGATAGCTACCACATGTGGGTAAGGATGTGGAGAGCAGGGGCTCCCCTGGGATGGTGGTTAAGGTGAGCCAAGAGAGAATCCTACTACTGGGTGTGGCCAAAGGGGGTGAAATCGGGATGTGGGTCCTGCAGTCCCACATCGCAGTGTTAGCTGCAGTTGCCCCGATGGGTAAGAGGATGCACGCTCATTTCCACACACATCATCCATCCTTTAGAAAGGAACTGCAGCTGGGGAACATTGTCAGCAAGCTGGATGGAAGGACAAGCACCGCACATTCCTGCTTACAGGATAAGTCTAATGGGGCCAGGGAGATGGCTCAGTGGACTAAGCGCTTCTCATGCAAGCGCAAGGGCCTAAGTTCAATCCCCAGTTCTGCCAAAAAAAAAAAAAAAAAAAAAGTCTAACAAGCAGAGCAGAACAAAGTCTGCAGAGGCTGGGGAGGGAGCCAGCTGGAGCAGCCAGCACCTGCAAGGCTTCGGCTATGTGAAGGAAACCAGTCCTGGACTTACAGCTGGTCCTCGTGGTGAACGGTGCTGTGCTGTATACTTAAACTTATGCTGTCGGTAGCTTTTAGGTTAAATGTTCTTTCATGCAACAGGCAGGCACAGAGGTGAGAAGAGACTTGGAGGCGGTGGCCGTTTCTGGTGTGGAGCAGTGCCGACTTCCAGACCCATCAGGTTGCATGTTAAATGTGGACAGTGCGCTGTATGGCAACCATGCCTCAGTGAGGTGACTTTTTAAACTGAAGGATCAATAGCTGGGTGTGGTGGGCCATGCCTGCAATCCCAGATGCTGGGAGGGTGTTAGCGCTGGGGCTGAGCTCAGGAACCTGTGCCTGCTGGGTGAGCAGCCACCACCGAGCACAGACCCCTGTCCAGGAGGCAGCTGGGCCCTAGGCTGATTTCTGCAGAGGCTTAGTGGGACTGTAACAAGCGCCAAAACAGACGAGTGGATCAGGAGAGCAGAACAGTCCAACGGGCCCTGCCCTTCACTGTCAATTAATTGTGACAGAGGCCCAAAGACAATTGGAACAGAACAGTCTCATCAGGAAAGGATGTTGTAAAATCTGATGTCTGCACACAGAGAATGAGATCCAGCCTTTATCTGTCACCATAAAATCCAGCTCAAAAATAGGTGAAGAACACAAGAGTCTCTCCTGAAGCTCACAGTCCTGGAGCAGGGGCACTGCTAGGGCCCCCGCTTTAGGATTTTCTACACTTGAGACTCCACAGCTGGAGCTGCAGGATAGGGCGAGTGGAGCCTGGAGACCCCAGCGGCAGCGCAGGGCCAGGACAGTGGAGGGGAGCGTGTTGGCTGCGGAGGTGCCTGTCCAGTCATGAGAGGGCCGGGGCCACTCCTTGGGCCAGATGCACACCTGGCACAGGCGCCCAGTAAGCATTTCCAAAGACTGCTTGGACACTTCCAGGAGGTAAAGGGCAAGGCAATAGTGCTGGGGCCACGTGGGGACAGGGAGGCCACAGTGCCATTGCTGGAGTGGACTGGGTACCACTGTTGTGGAAAGCAGTGTGGTAACCCGAGGACATGCTCTGTCCACAGAAGATCAGCACCTGTATACAAAGTAGCTACTTTGTGGTACTAAGGCTTGAACCCCGGGAGCCACATCTCTGGCTGTCTTTTTCAATCTTCTCCTGGGACAAGGATCTGGCTGGGCAGCCCAGGCCAGCCCTGCATTCGTTGTCCTCTTGCCTCATCTCCTGAGTATAAGATTACAGGTGTGTGCCAGGCCTTGCACCTGTTCCTTCACGTGGCTGAGTGATGCCTTCCTGTCATACTGTAGACAGGTGACCTTTCTGCAGTTTATATTTTTAACATCTCTTTAATTTTTATTTTAAAGAGAGTAAAAACAATGGCATAAAATTTCAAAACAATATTGTAGGAGAGTAACAATGTTCAGTACATTGTGCATTGTTATCTTCATAGTAGTTGCTGGTATTTACTGATATGGCAGTTCTGTTCTCCTGGGTTCACGTCCCCGTGCAGGGTGTGCCCTCTGGAGGAGATGTGTATGCCTGTTCCTACAGGACCTGAGGAGGTGTGAGCGCAGTGCTGCCCCCTGCCAGGTTGGTCGGTCAGTCAGCTATGCACTGGGGCAGAGGGGCACAAAGATGGGGGCGGTGCTGGTCACCTTGTGAATCTCTTGTCCTAGAGGCAAATACCCAGGGAGCAGTGGTGTCTGGTGCTTCAGTGTTCACAGCAGCCGAAGACTGCTTTCCTGTGTTCGTGAAGTACCAAGGGCAGCAGCTCCTGGCATAAAGACTCAGGCGTTCTGATCCCCTCCATCTTGGCTTCCTTCTGCCTTGTAGATGGACTGAGCTTCTTCGTAGGTTAGCAAGGTGGTGAAAACTCTGAAGTGAGGGCACCATGTTTGAAAGATAAAGAGTCACAGTTTTCTTTTTAGTTTATGTAGTCCCTTACAACAGCATAAAGTATTGTTAAGTTATCAATATATTAAGTTGTAAGTTATTTGTAAAGTAAGTAATAAATGAAGTTTAGTTGTGGACTCCAGATGAAACTGTCTTCCAACTTGACTTACTGTTTATTGTATCAAACAGTAGTATTCTTGGCTCTGTGGCAGTCCTCTCCTGCATAAATTCAACTCTCATTATGATGTAAAAGAAGCCAATATAGGAAGTGTGAACATTTCACTTATTTTAAAAGCAGGCTGAGCACCGTATTTGGCTTGCAGGGTGCAATTTGCTGATCTTTGACTTAATGTAATGCGGATGACTATGTATCATATCAGAGAAATGCCAGTTCTGAGCTTGCTAGAAGACCCATAAGCTACTGTAGCAACAGAAGTGCTCCCCGTAACTGTACCTCTCTGTTGCTGTCCAGGCAGTACTGATGCCCCCAGTAGGTGCCATGTCACAGCCCTCAGTGTAGCCCAAGCAGGCGGCTGCCTGGAGAGTGAGTTCCTTTTTAGGGACAGGGAGCAAGGCTTTACTCTGCTGGTGGGTCGTATCTCTGCATCCGGTTTCACTCGGCCTTCCGTTCCTCTTATCTCAGGTAGACAAGGTGGGAAGGCCTTGCTCTAGGGGGCTCATAGCACCACCCAGAGCAGAGCCTTGCCTAGGAGGCCTTTGTGACCAGTCAGCCCAGAAGGAGCGGTGCTGTCTCTGGTGGAACTTGTGGGTAGAACAGAGACCCTGGACTTGGAACAGTGTGAGGCCATTGTGAGCACTGAAGGGGTGGGCTTCTGGCTTCAGAGGGGGATGACTTGCTTTGTGGTCACACTGCCCTCCTGCACTGTCTCCATCGGTGCTTAGCTCTCTGTACCTGATCAGCTTTTTGATTTTGATCTAGCATTGGCAAAGATGATCAGGATCCCCAAATAGTGACTTTTTTAAAGCGGAAGGTGATAAGTCCCCTGCTAAGTGGTCCCTCTGTGAGTGCTGAAAGGGGCTCTCCTGGAGGTGCTGTCCACTGCTGCCTGCCTGCCTGCAAACCCGCAGGGTGGGTTGGGTGAGGCCCTCAGCCACCCACTGAGTCAGGAACAGGACTCTGCAGGTGGGCAACGTCTCTGGACCGAAGGGAAGGTGAAACTTGGGGCACAAGGTGCATTTTTGTTATGGCCAGCTGAAGGGGAGGGGAGTTGCTGGGTAGAATGGCTTGGGCCAGCCTAGAAGTGCAGGTGTCCTGGGCAGCCTGGCCCTTGGGCTGCTCCTGAGGGTATGCGCCTTCTGCCTTGCAGCCTTCTCCTGTGCCTCTGGAGAATACCTGGAGATGCGGAGCCAGGTGTGCAGCAAGTGTGCTGAGGGCTCCTACTCCCTGGGCAGCGGCATCAAGTTTGATGAATGGGATGAGCTTCCCACGGGCTTCTCCAACGTGGCGACCTTCATGGACACGGCCGTGGGCCCCTCCAACAGCAGGCCCAACAGCTGCAGCAAGTAAGCGGCCAGGGGGCCAGGAGGGTTGTGAACGTGAAGGGGAGGGGTGGCAGGACAAGTGGAGCTCATAGGCCCTAACCCTAATCCCAGCACTTGGGAGGCTGTAAACAGGAGGATCACTATGAGTTCGATCTACGCAATAAGACCCTGTACACCCTGTAAAATACAAAAGAAAGAAAGAAAGAAAGAAAAAAGGCAGTCTGCATGCCTTTAAAAGGAGGCCCCCGGGGAGCAGCAGAGCATGGCTCACTTTCTTGTCCTGCAGCTACACCCGTCAGTGGTGTTGCTGTGAACCTTCTTGCAGCTGCTAATGGGTAATTTCAGGTTTTTTTCCTGAAATGAAGAATGTGTTGCCCCCACCTGGGCCTGATTCCCGAGAGGGAGTGGGTTGGCCTTTGGAATCACTCTGCTGGTCCCTGGGGAGCTGCTGGTCCCTGGGGAGCTGCTGGCCTTCCCCAAAACACTGCGGCACATTTGTTTGTTAGTTAGTTGGTGTGAGCAAACACAGCAGTCCCTGCCTCTTCCTGGTCTCCTGTGATGGCTGTGTGGAGCAGCCTGGACCCCAGGCCCTGGATTGCTTCCTACCTGCGTGCTCTCGGCAGCTCCTCTCTTCCTCTAAGACCCCAGGGTGTGGGAAATGCCTGGCTGTTTGGGACAGGACCACCAGCTCCTGCCTGCCTCTGCTGCAGCCTGCCCCTTCCTCTCCTCTCTTCCTACAGGTGACAGGTTTCTGTGTGTCACTCACTGACTTCTCAGGGTTTTCTTATCCCCATGACCCAAGACTGGGTCACACACAAGGCAGGAGCTGTTCTGGGCCACAGTTCCACAGTTCTGAGAGCCGGTGCTCTCAGTGCTCTTAGGCCCCTCAGAGCTCTGTGGGTGCACCAGTTCATTCATTAATTTGGCAGGGATGGGCCACCTTCCAGCACCGCAGTGTGAGCACACACGTGCTGTGTGCTGTAGAAAGCAGTTCCTCAGCAGCAGGCGCTAGTAGGATGTGTGGAACTGATGTTTGCTCTGGTGGAAGGAGATTCTGGGGTGGCTTCTTTTTCTACTTGGAATAACTGCTTCATAAGGAAAGTGATTGATGAGCAGGAGTCATCTCCCTGGTATAATTTTTACAGTGTGCATGTCTGATTTTGTTTTCTTTCTTCCTTCTTTTTTCTACCCACCTAAACTTACAGTCTCTTCTTTCTAATTGGCTGTGTCATATAGCAGATTTAATCATGGAGCCAGAAGAGTCCTCTGTATGCTGTAGACATGAGTACTTTGTAAAATGTGCACTTGTACTACATATACATGTGTCTTTGCCCATGTGTGCTAGTTCCTCCAAATCTGTGGTTTTGTCAATTTCCCCTCCCCTCCCTCCCTTCTCTCCCCGTCCCTCCCCTCCCCTCCTCTTCTTTCCCTCTCTCCTTTCCATCCCTTCCCCTTCCCTCCTCTCTCCTCCCTCCCCTCTCTCCCCCTTCCCCTCCCTTTCCTTCCCTCTTCTCATCCTCTCGTTTCTCCTTCCTCCTTACTACCATGCTTGGGATTATACAGTGGGCCTTCTAACTGAACTGCATCCCCAGGCCTGTTTCAAAATTATTTTAACTTTGAGACAGGCTTTCACTGAGTCACCAAATTACCACATTGGCTCAGTTGTGACCTTCCTGCCCCAGGCCACCCCAGTGCTGGCATTATGGGTGTACACCACTACAGGGGTCCTGGCTGTTTATTTTAAGGATATTCTTTAACAACCAGAAGTTTAATTCTTAAAAGCTACAGTTTCACATTGCATTCTGTCAAGATTTTGCTGTTAGGCTGCCTTTGCCTCCCCTGGGCTGTGAAGGCTGGAGTGCTGGTGGCCTGCACTCTGACTGGCACATAGAGACATTGCCTCTTACATCGCGATTCTGTACCTGCACAGGCGCCTGCATGCCCTCATCCCTGGGATATTGTCCTATATGCAGAAATGTGGCATAAGCCCTGCAATGTGTGATACTATTTTTAAATAATTGATTGTTTAAGAACTAACCTTAACAAGATGTAGGAAATTAAACACCAACTCTCATTCATAAGCCTTTACTTCTTATGACCATGACTTGCTGAGTAATCTGAGATGAGAAGGCCCAACTTTATGTGCTGGCCTCCAACCTGTGTTAGCACTGTCTTGTTTTCTGTATATTTGCGCGCTGTGTGTGTGTGTGCGTGCGTGCATGCGTGCGTGCATGCATGCGCACATGCGTGTGCACTTATGTACATGTTTTTTTTTTTTTTCTGGTGGAACTGGGGATTGAACTCAGGCCCTTGCACTTGCCAGGGAAGCACTTATTCCAGTGAGCCATATCCCTGGACTTTGTGCATGGTGTTTTGAAGAACAGTTTTACTCAAGGCAGTACTGGTCACCTTCTTGGTGATCCAATTTTTGATGAAAAATAGCAGTTTTATAGTGAATGGATCACACAGCCTTACCTAAGAAGTCACGTGCCATAAAAAAATAAGCCTCTTCTAGCTGACAGAATTCACTTCTGGGATGCTGGAGCCCGGTCTCTATGGCCACGTGCTGCTGTAGAGCCACCAGAATCTGCTTCAGGGCTGTGGCCAGCAGTGAGTGGGCCCTCTGCAGGACACTGCATGAGCTCTGCCTGGTGTTTCCACAGCTCTTCCTGGACCCCTCGGGGGAACTACATCGAATCGAATCGCGACGACTGCACAGTGTCGCTGATCTACGCCGTGCACCTGAAGAAATCTGGCTACATCTTCTTTGAGTACCAGTATGTCGACAACAACATCTTCTTTGAGTTTTTTGTAAGGCTTTTCCTATTCTTCATGTTCTTTTCTCTTCTTTCTTCAGTTCATTGTTGCAATTGAGATATATACAATGGCCATAGTCCTTATCAGGAATTCCTTTTAAGGGACATTCATGTAAATGTCTCTTCATTGTTGCATTGTTCCTTATGCCTCTGTTTTATACTAAAATAGGCTAGCTTCCCTGTGGTGTCTGTCTCCTGACCATCCGCACTGTCTCCTCTGCTCTCTCCCAGGCCATGATTGTTGGATGATCCTTTGGCTTAGACCATGTGTGACTAAGATTCAAGATTCATTTTAAATTCATTTTTATGGCTGTAAATGCCATTTTGTTAAAATACTTTTACTAATTTTAGTTTTTATTTGAAATGTTTTTTTTTCTTGGCAATTTTAAAGAGAAGATTTTTTTTACCAACCGAGAAGATATTTTTTACCAACCAGAATTACTTAAGTGTATCCATGGGCAGTTATTTCAAGAGAGGAACGGCTGTATGCTTCTTTGTCTGTGAGTTTCATGAAGTCTAAAAGGATCAGGGATACTCGTTCCTTCTGGCCTAATAGCGTATAGCACAATGTAGGACACAGTAACAGACCTACAGAATAGCTATGTATACTAGCTAGTCTATGTATCCTGTACCAAGTTGAACAAATATTTATCGTGGCAGTGACTTCAAGGCTTAAAAATGTTTTTGGGTTGATCTCTCGCACTAGACGCAGTGTGTCATGACTGCTCCAGTAATGAGAATGTCTGGATCAAAGGTTAGTGTCGAGAGGTATTTTCCACAATGGTCAGAGCCTTGAAGTGCCCAGATTCTGGGTCAGGCCCCGTTGTGATCATTGGCTGTGTGGCACTGAGCCATGAAGCCACACTTCCAGCTCCTGGCATTTGATCCATGCTGCCCTGGAGCCTCTCAGCATTAACATCCTTTGATAGGTTTAGGTAACATGCATTCACATTTCCTTTTTTTTCTCTTTGAGACAGGATCTTGCTATGCAGCTTAGGCTGGCCTTGAGCTCACTTTGTAGCCAGGCGAGTCTCACACTCACAGAGGTCCTCCTGCTTCAGCTTCCCAAGTGCTGGGATTACAAGTGTATGCTACCACACCCACCCCATATCTACTGTTTAAGCTACATGTATTTGCACAACACTTCTCATCTTGGGACATGTCCATAGTGTTACTAAGACTGCGGTAGCAAGCCAGCTCCTGCCCAATGCTTAGAGTAAGTACTTAGCTTGGTGCTGCCCAGTGAGTCACTGAGTGCTGACCATGAGCACTGTCTGAGCTAAGGTCTATGTTGTTGTTTCCTCTCAGGGTCATGCAGTTCTTTTGCAGGCAGGTGGAAAAGGGCTGGGCGGTGAATTCTGTTCCCCCTTTGTTGGCATTCTGTCAGCTATGGTTCCACATTTGGGACCAGCACTTCCCAGTTACTGTTCTAATGGTTAGAAGAAGGAGGGCTGGGACCTGGAGCTGTGCCCTGAGAATTAGAAGACAGCATCGTCTTGGGGTATTTAGTTTCAGAGCTACATGGACTTTTATTCATCCACACTGTTTTTTCCTAAATTGTGAAACAAATCTAAAGAGAATAAGGGCTTGGACCAAGATATGCCTACTATTGTTTCAGAATGGTGTGGATGCAGGTCTCCAGAAGGATGGGGTCTGCAAGGTCCTGAGTTCAATCCCTGGTACTGAAAAAAAAACTTTCCCAAGAAGGATGGGGTGACCATGTCAGGACTCAGTGGTTGGCCAGCTCCCAGCTTACAGTGAGATGTTGCTTGGGATTCTGATACTCAAGTAGCCCTTGTACTTGGAATATGAGTTGGGACCAAGTGGAGATGCAGTAAATATCCTCAGGAGCAGATATTCTCTGGTGTTTGGGTGGTTGTCTCAGTTATTCTTCTCTCATTGCTAGGACAAATATCTGACATTCAAAATGACAGGAAAGAAAGATTTATTTAGCTCACAGTTACTGCAGGCTTTAGTCCATACTCAGCTGGCTCTAAGACAGAGTGGCACATGGCAGAGAACAGCAGTTCATGGTGGCAGAAGGCAGCAAAACAGCAAGTGCAAAAAGGGAGGTATAACAGCAACAATGGCTACAGAGAGCAAGTCTGTGTGTCTCTTATGTTATGTGTAGGCTATCTGCCCCAGGCTGGGTGTGGCACTCCTCAGACCCACAATCCCAGCCTTGGATCATGAATTAATCACAACTGTAGAAGTCCACCTCAAAAACTGCATGAGGTTTTGGGGGGACAGATACACATACACCATAACAGTGGCAAAAAGACCTATTCCAGCGTGTGTTTAGACAGTGTCTCTCTAAGAAACATATTCATGGTTGCAAGCTGGTCATGGAATGAGGAAGGCAGCAGACCGGTCCTGAGGTGAGTGGCTATTTCTGTGACAGAGCAGTGGTAATGTGAACCTTCCTCTGCCACTGTTTTGCAGAAGCAGAAAGATGGCTTCACTTTGCAAAGTCTTTCTGTTCTGTGTCAAGACAGCATCCTGAGCCCTGGGCATCTTGGAAGAGTACCTGGGAACTCAGAAGGTGTTTGACCCTGAGGATACCTGTAGTGATTGGAAATGGCAAGCCAAATATTAACATTTATCCACAAATAAAAGATCAGTACTTTGGGCTGGGGAGATAGTTTGGCAGTCAAAATGCCTTCCTGGCAAGTGCAAGGCCCTGGGTTCAATCCCCATTACTGCATGCCATCCTGGCCCCAGAACCACGGGCATACTATGTGGGCCACAGCAACTGGGTTTGGTGGTGCCTGCCTGTAATCCCAGCACTTGAGAGGCTGAGACAGGAGGATCACTATAACTCTGAGCTGCATAGTGAGAACCCCATACAAAAAAAAAAAAAAAAAAAAAAAAAAATCAATACTTTGATTTTCACCACTGCTGCTCACCTACACATTTAAGTCCTTAGGAATAGGAAAAAGCCCACTTTATGAACTCAAAAGTTTGCTGCCACAAAGATTAAAGTCACCCATTTTTATTTTTATACCATTGGGCTTACATGGTGAATGCAAGCTGTTAAAACTCATAGGTAAGTTGGGGAGTTTTCTGCGATGACTTTGGTGATAGCTGTCCCTCCTCTCTGTAGTGGTCTTACTTCTTGTTACGACAGTGATGTGGTTGGCTGGGGTCATAACCCAGTGTGTGCAATTGTCACCTGTGTTGAGGTCTAGGTGCGCACACGGTTGGGGGCCAACAGAGGCGGCCTTACAGCCGTGCTGTGCAGAGCGCAAGGCATGCTGCCTTGTCAGAGCTTCATCAGGAGCCTTGTGTTTGACCCACAGATTCAGAACGACCAGTGCCAGGAGATGGATGCCACCGCCGACAAGTGGGTGAAGCTTACGGACAGCGGAGAGTGGGGCTCGCACTCTGTGAGTCCGTTCTCCTTCCCTTCCCGGCCATTGCCTTCTCCTTGGTTCTTGTCCTGACAAAGAAGCATGCATTTAATTTAAGAGAAGAGCAAAATTTCCTATTAGCTCAGGACATCTCCATTTAAAGAAGTTGCCCCTAAGTGTCATGAGCTCAGATTACCTTCTGTAGCTTATTTTTCAAACCTTGTCTTTCCCGAGATCTCCTTCCTTCTCTTCCCTTTCTCACCAAACCCTAGCTCTCCTCCCCTTGGTACTAAAGGAGCACTGGTGGGAGACAAGGGTTTCCAGGATGGACACAGTGCCCATAGCTCATGTGTGTGGGTTTCCAGATGTGCCTATCAAGGGTGGGAAAACCAGGGGCTCTTGTCACTGGGAAGACCTTTGAGTTCTTTTCACTTCAGTGCCCATTGAGTGATTTGCAAGCTTGCTTTGTTGAGTCCTGTGTGGCTTCATTGTTGGCCAGCTGGATTCTGATGAAAATCTCCCATTTGGAACCCTGACATTTGCTACCCATTGGGCGAGACCCTGCCTCTCAGGGCCCCCAATGGAAAGCGGGTTCGTCAGATGAGGGCCCTGTGAGTCTGTTACTTTCCAAGGTGTTCTCTGGAGAAGGACATGGATTTAAAACCCAACTCTACCCACAGTTGTGTTTCACTAGGTTATGCATTTGCACTTTCTGCATCTGATGACTTTAATCTTCGGATGGAATGATCTTGCCTGGTGGGTGGCATGGTGTCTGGTCATGGCCTGGAGTGGTGCCTGAAGTGTAGCCTGAGTTCAGATCCAGTAAGGGACATCATCCTGGCCCACGTGCTTGGAGCAGGGCCTCCCTGGCACTGAGAGTGCATGTGCCCTTTCAGAGGTCTTGTTTTCCTCTCTGTGCTTGAGGTCTACATTAGCACCATTTAGGATCAGCTCACCTAGACCTGAGTTGGGCGGGTTCTGGAAGCACGAGGGCCCCTAGCCCACAGACACGTGGTCTTTACCAGGGAAGCCCTGCAGTGGAAAAGTGCCGAGCACACTGCTTGTCTGGGTCTCGGGTGGGCGCAGCTGGACAGGCTCTAATCTGCACCAGAGCCTGCACAGAGTAAGATGGCAGAGGAGAAGGCCAGGCGTTGCTAACATAGCTCGCTCCCCCATCAAGATCAGCTAGTTGGGTCTGTGAGTAGAAGAGTGCCCTCTGCTGGACAGTGCTGGACATAGCGGTCTGCGAGTCCAGGAGCAGGACTGCAGCCCAGTGACCCAGAGCCCAGCTTGTTTCTCGGGTTGCTGTACCATGGATTTTAAGAGAAGCCCTATTTTTGTTTTTTCTTTTTAGTTATGATAGATATACAGCTATTTTCTCTTAATTCAATGAGAAGATTTGTACTAATAGTGTTTGGACAGGATGCCATGTCTGTATCTTATACTATGAATAACTACTAGGAAGACAACAATATACAATGTATTAATTATTATAACTGTCCTACTGACCTGTTTTGAAACTGTCTCATTGCTATTTGCAAAAAAAGTAAAATAAATAAAAAGCCCTATTAGCGAGGGCGGAGGGCCTGAGTCACACGGTCTGTATGGCTCACCACTTGGAGGTTCAGGACCTGGACAGGGCTTGGTGGGAGCAATTGCAGGAGGCCAGGCTTCAGGGCTTCTCGGGTAGGGCTCCTGCCAGCCCTGCTTCTGGAGAAGCACACTGGTGTAGAGGTCCAGAAAGGGTCACACTGGTCAGGCTTCCAGGAGCCACCTCCCAGCCACAGCAGGGAGCTGCCCTGGTCAGTCTCCGAGTGGTCTGCGTCATTGCCTGTTTGCTCAGCTTCGAGGGCCTCCTCTTCCTTACTCCACTGTGTGGACCAGTGGGCTTCCTTGTGGAAGCCTTGCATTCAGCGCAGCTTCAGTTAGAATGGACAGAACTAGCTCAGCGATTTTTCCATTATAATGCATGGTGGAATGGGCGAGGGTAGCTTTGGCACAGCCGAAGCAGAAGGCTTCCTCAGCGCGCTCTCGTGTCTTTCCCAGGTGATGCTGAAGTCTGGCACGAACATCCTCTATTGGAGAACCACGGGCATCCTCATGGGCTCCAAGGCGGCCAAGCCTGTGCTGGTGAAGAACATCACCATCGAAGGTCAGTAGGGCCCTGTCCAGGTGATGCTGAAAATGTTGCTTAGTGTGGTCTGCCTCACTCACAGGTTTAGTGGATAAGAAGTAGCACACACGGGCTCCCTCAGGTCGAGAGACCCGAGCTTTATTTCCAGCAAGTTCATTGTTTATTTTTCTGTTCCTTATACCCTTGACCTGAATTATTGAATCTGTGTAAGGGCATAAGTGTGGTGTCTTACAGAAGAGGTGCCTGGGCTTGTAGGGCCTGTTTTGCAATCCTGAGATATCTGTGGTGCCAGACGTCGGCTTGCTCTGAGTGGATGCTGGCTCACCGTGTGCAATAAATGCCAGCTCAGAGGGCTGGGCTCCTGCACTGCTGCGCCCCCACTGTGGGCTCCTTTTTGACCCAGGGTGGCAGCCCATCAACCTGGCTGGGTTCATCCTGAGAGACACTTTCAACTAAAGTAGTGATTCTTTTTTGTTAGTGTTTTGCTTCTACCTTAGAATGTCTGAGAGCTTATTCTTGCAGTGTAAGTGAATTAGTTAATGGACATCTGTTGGCCAGAGTAGGAATTGCAAGTCAAGGCAGAGGTCATTTCTGGGGTCTTGTAGGACTTAGGGAACTTAGGACTCAGAGGAGAGAAAGGAAACTTGTGGTGGGAGGCCTCTGGGAGTGGATTGTGGATTTAACTGTGGGGACCTGCATAATCCCATGCGTTAATGTAGCTCCGGTAGTCAGTTCATCTCCATCATGTCCTGTGTCAAGTGTTTTCTGGACCTGTCGTATTCATGTTGTACCTACCTGTGGCTGCACGTGGCAGTTTCCTCGTGCTGGAGTAGTGGAATGGAGGGCTCGTGTGGTGGCATGTCTATCTCATCACCCCATGGAAGTGAGCTGCTTGTGACCCTGGGCCCTCTCACACGCCTCTTTCCATGTGCACACAGGGGTGGCTTATACCTCTGAGTGCTTTCCCTGCAAGCCTGGCACATTCAGCAATAAGCCCGGCTCCTTCAGCTGCCAGGTGTGCCCCCGCAACACCTACTCAGAGAAGGGTGCCACGGAGTGTGTGCGCTGCGATGAGGACTCCCAGTTTTCAGGTAGGCGGTGCACCAGCGCAGTGTTCAGACTGGTCATTCACAGTCAGGAATGGGGTGACCACGGCGAGGGGCCTGGAGGGCTGGGAACCATGGTCTTGGGTCATCCCTTCCTATGTACCCCCACCCTCCGATTCTCTTCTGCTCTGTGCCCCACATGTAACTTTATGGATATGTTCTGCCAACTTAACACACTTTCTACTTTTAGACAACTCGTTAGCATGGAAATGTCCTTAGAATGCTTTAATTTTTGACAAATTTCCAGTGTTTGCTGGTCATGGAAGAAATCTCATGTTTCCTGGGAAGAGCCGTGATATGCTCATGGGGATACTTACTGTCCCAGGGAAAATAAAAATGCAGGCCTTCAATTGCTCTGGGAAGAGCTGGTTCTACTTAAATTGCTTCAGTCAGGCTTTTTTTATATTTCAGTTTGCGTTTTGGTTTGGATTTTCATCCTTTCCTTGAGCTGCAAAGCAGCGTCCCATTTCTGAGGTGCTATTTTGTGTTGCAGAGGAAGGGTCCAGCGAGTGTACTGAGCGCCCGCCCTGCACCACAAGGGACTATTTCCAGATCCACACAGCCTGCGATGAGGAAGGCAAGGTATCTGCAATGCTCCACCCTATACTGTCTACTCAACCCCTGCCCTGCTTGCGCACACTCTGAGTGCTCTTGGGGGACCTTGCCTTGACACGTGTATGCACAGGACATAGGAGGTCCAAGGGTCAGGTGTTGAAGCTGCTGTCCTGGCTTGGACTTCCAGAAGTGCTGCTTGTTTGCTGTGTTGGCAGTTAATTTTATGTCTGTAAGCCTTGGCTTTTCCATCTGTGCAGTGGGTTGACATCCATGTGGTGAGAATAAATGAGATACACAGTGTGCAGTGCCAGCCTGGTGCTGGGCCCAGAGGGCATGCTCTGCTGGCACTGCTGTGATTCTGTCATGTTTTCAGAAGTGATAACGCCAGGAAGAGTATAGCTTTAGATTGTGTCCCGCAGCTCTGAGGATGCAATATCTTTTCACTTTATCTGATTACTCAGGTTCTAGCCATAAAAGTTGTGCAGCCTAGCTAATTCAGATGGCATAGATCACTGTGCAGTTGCACTGGGAAATGTGTGGCAGTCTCCATGTAAATGACGTCTGGCCTGAGGAGCGATGAGCCTGAGGTCACCTCCTGTCTGTGCAGCTTGCCTGTACTGGCCCATGTCCCTGCAAAATACCCGAGAGGGTTGACAGTCACTGTCTACTGCGTTCCTTGTATGTGCTCGTACCCTGGGAATAATGCCACTTTAGACTTAGGATGGAAGCTCCAAACAGGTATGTATGAATAAAATTTGGACTTAGCTTTGTATCACTGGGTTCTAATCTATGTTTTTATTTTATATGATTATTAATCATAAGGAGTATTCATTTGAGTCCTTAAGACCAAGCATATTCTAGTTTGAAGTCAAGAGAACTGTTGCTTTCAATATGAAAAGTAACTCAAACTAACAGCTGTTAGCTGACAAGGAATTGTAAAGTAACATTTCAGCCAGACAGTACCAACTAAGGGTGCTTTTCCTTAAGAAATGTATGTGGGGAAGGATCACTAAATCGGGTTAAAAAGCAATTTGGTATTTTTTTAGCTGAACATTTTTCAATGAAACTCTCCTTATTAATAGGTAAGGAAAACAAAATTAATTTATTCTATGTGATGATCAATGACTCTGCATTTCTGAGACTTGAATAAGATCCAATATGCAGAAGTATTTTATCTGAACTAGCATGAAAAGAAACAAAAGCTGTGGTACACTGTGTCAGTATATCTATATAGGTGTGTACAAGCTCATGCACAATTCCAGTATTCAAAGTTTTTTAAAAAAATCTTTTTATTTCTTGCAAGATCTAACTGCACAGGTCAGGCTTGTAATGATCCTCCTGTCCCAGCCTCCTCGGTGCTGGGTGTTTCAGTGGCTGGCTTTGTGTGGGGCCAGCATGGCATGTGATGCCATGTATCAAACCTGGTCCATTGTGCTTGTCAGGCAGGAGCTTAGACAGGCAAGCTATCTCCTCAGCCCCCAGTATTCAAGGTTTAAACATGAACACAACCAGGATCAGTGCTACCAGGCAAGTGCTCCTCCCTACCTCCCTTGCCCCTATGCTCTTTCCTTCTTCCCTTTCTTTCTGTTCCTTTTTGTTTTTTTCTTTCAGAGTTTTGAGTGCTGGGGTGATGGCATGTGTCACCAGGCCCCAGCTTGGGCAAGTGCTTTTCAAGAGAGTATGTGATGTAACCTTGGGAGGGTGTTTGATAGAACTTCTCATGGTCTCCCCATGAATGTGACCGTGAGCCATGGGCTGGATAATAGGGTTAGACAGGGGCATGGCAAATTGAAGCCCTGAATGTAAGATGTTGGTTAAGTAGCCAGATATGAAGTAGAAGTGTGTGTGGGACCTTGGATTCGCCATAAGAATATAAACATAACAAGTCATATAGGTCCCAGGGAGATAGCTTCGTAAAGTAAGTGCTTATTACCTGGCAAGTGCAGGGTCCTGGATTCAATCCCCAGTACCGCAAAAACAGCAACAACAAATTGTATATATCTTAACACACATAAGGAAAAATAGGAATTAAGTACCTCATTTTCAAAATCTTTGACTTCTTGAGGGTGTTAGGAAAATAGGAAATTGTGGGCTTATAAAGCTGACAGGAAGGCCATGGTGAAGATTCACAGGGACTCTTGACCCCTGCACCAAGAAGTCCAAATCAGTGAAACCAAAATCAGTTCTGTGAAAGTGTCAGAGAAGCATTTGGAAGAGAAAATATTACTTGCAGTAAAGATTTCTAAGGGATCCAAGATTTAGATTTCTCTAACCAAATAGAAAAAAGCAGCTGCCCTAAGGGTAGAGGAAGCCTCCCCAGAACGCAGAAGATGCTGCACTTGGGTCTGAGCCGTTGGGTGGGAGCAAATCTTCTTTTCTGTGTTTTTGAGAGAGGGTTTCACTTGCTGGTTTAGGCTGGCCTTGAACTCACTTTGTAGCCCAAGCTGGCCTCAGACTTGCAAGGATCCTCCTGACTCAGGCTCCTGAATATGTACCACTGTGCCTGGCAAGCAGGTCTTAAAGGTCGCCTCGGATTGACTTGCTAGTATCAAGGGGTTGCCATCTTCCCTGCTGGGTAGTTAGCAGCTTGCAGAAAGGCTTGACACTTTTAGTTATTTTGCATGTTGGACCTAGGCAGAGCTGTGTGTGCACACTCGAGTGTGTTCCTGGTGCGAAGTGGTGGGGGTCCCTCTGAGAGGCACATGTGACCCTTTAATAGTGGCTGAATACTGGGACAGTTTTGCTTCCACACTTAAGGTAATTATGCAGGCCTGTGCTACTAGTAAATTTAAGATAGGTTTTCAGAAGTCAGACAAAAGCCCTGACTCTCACCAGTGTGGAGTAGGCAGAGTGAAGGGGTTCCTACACCCCGGAAGCCAAGTAGCAGAAGCTGCAGAGTCTCCTTCACACTCCCCCCCCCATGGGTCTTTGGGTTCTTTTCCTATGTGGGTGCTGACTACCAAGTTATAGTCCTCAGGTTTCAGTTCCATGGGCACTGACCTGTTTCAGACTGGGAGCCTGGGAGGTCAGGGTGTGGGTGCTGATGCCAGAGCAGAGTACGGGGTGCCCCTGAAGGCAGACAGTGCTGATGGACAGGGCCAGCCCCCGAAACCTTAGCACATTTGTGCAGTGACATTTGCAGGAAGAAACCAGGCTGCCATAGACAGACCTCGCCTCAGAAGCTGTCTTTAGTGCTGTTCCTCATGAATTTTGCTTGGTCTGATAATGGCCTTCTCCTGTCTGCACCATGTTGGTTCCCAGGGATGGGCTGCCCTGGTGTCTGCAAGCACTTTCAGCTGAGCCCCATCCGGAGCTCTGTGTGTTGTTTTGTGCTTAAGTGCCCTTTTGTCAGTAGCATAAATGGCTCTTTTCTGATCTTAATGGAAGTGTAGTAAATATGACTTTGTTAGAGCTTTGGTTTCAGGAAAGCATTTCTCAGCTGTGACTCAGCTTGGCACAGAGTGAGCTGGAGCTGGTGTTTGGTGTCTCACCTGCTCTGCAAGCCGTCTGGGGGGGAGTTTCATAAATATTGATTATTGTTTCCAAGCAGCTTTGGGACAGCATCTGGCCCCATGAGAAAGGCACAGAAGCAGCCTGCTGTGAGCAACAGACTTTGTGCACGCACGCTGCCCTGCAGGGTGTTTGCAGCCTGACTGGCGTGTGTGTCTGTGTTCAAGGTGTTTGCTGAGTATCTCCCATCCCAGCTTGTTTGCTCCTATTGAAAGTCATATGGCTGGGAGGCATCTCAGAGTGGATTTTGTATTTTACCTTTCCCACCCTGGCTCTCCTCCACGGTGCCACTTCACTACTCACTGTTGTGCCTGACTTTGGGCCGATGCCTTTCAGCCCTCTCCAGGAGCTTCCATGTTTATAAATGAGAGGGTTAGCACACAAGCCTCTGTGGTGGCAGCACTGACCTGCATCCCACCTGGGAACTAGCTGCTCCCGTGGACACAGAGAAGGTCATGCATCGCGGGGCTGCCAGAGTAACTTGGGAAGCACAGGTTTTGACCAGAAACAGAAGCGCGCGCTCTGCACTTGTTGAATCAGGATTTTAGCATCCATTTCCCAAATGCTTCCTGCTCTGTTGTTCAGAGTCTGACTTCTATTGTGCTTTTCTGTTTGCCACTTGGGGGTTTGCCCAGTGGGTGGAATATCTGCTAAGTTCTCACTGCTCAGGAGCCCGGGCTCACAGAATGATGGAGCTGGAGCAGCGGGTCATGACCCAAGCCACAGTGGCAGTGTGGCGAGGAGCTTATGAAAACAGGAATGTTACTTGTAACTCTGTTGACTATTAGCTGTAAGGCATTTCTTCACATCCCTCCTTCTCTAAGTGATCTGCTCATCGTTGTTCTTGAGATAAGTTGAGTGGGTTCACGGTCCATGACTCTGCTGACTGGAACCACAGTGCCTGTCACCCTAATTTGGGTTTGGCTTTTGTAGTAGACTTCCTGTCCCAGAAGTTGCCTTCAAGGGCAAATGCTCTCAACAGGGCATGTGACTAATGAAAGGAGCCTTTAGTCTCGTTTAGAAAAGCTGTGCTTGTTATGGAGGTTTTCTCTTCAGTTTGCACTAGAATGCCTTCTGTTTTCCTCACAGCATACAGCAATTTTGTTTTAACGCCTTCTATATTTCTGAGTTCAAGTGAGAATAATTAATGGGATAACACTTTAGTAGTCTGGACAGTGTCTGCTCTTTGCTTTTGTTCTGTGTTGGGTGTGTGCATCTGGGAGAGAGGGAGGTATGGGGTTCAGAGGACATCCTGCAGGTGCAGGGCCATCTGCGTTCATGAGTCCAGGTAGTGGCTTGGGTTCTGGACTCCTCAGAGCATGGCAAGGCCCATGTAAGGGTCTTGAGAAAGACCTGAAGGGCACACACCAGCGCTTATGAACTTTTAGGGTCCATATGTAAAGCTTGATCTTGTATCTGGAAAAATAGTCTTTTGCTTTCGCAGTACCTTTGTGCAAGGACCAGTGATATGTGCTGGGTGGAGACCAGCCAGGTGTAGAGTCTCAAATGAGAGAGATAAAGTTGCTGTGCCAAGCTGGGGCAGAGTGGATGATGGACAGGAGGTGATGGGCAGGGACCACACTTCCTGCTTTAGAGAAGTTAGCAGAGGAGGTGCCTCTGGTCCACATGGTGTGAGGGTTCCATTGGCTGCAGTCATTTGCAAGGTGATTTTGTTGTTGCTGTTTTAGTGCTCGCTTCGGCAGCACATATACTAAAATTGGAACGATACAGAGAAGATTAGCATGGCCCCTGCGCAAGGATGTTGTTGCTGTTTTAGGTGCTCTGCAGCTGACCTCACTTCTACCATGGCATATGCGTTTACTGTGTTGCCACATGTCATATGATGTGTTTTTTCCAGACACAGATCATGTACAAGTGGATAGAGCCTAAAATCTGCAGGGAGGACATCAGAGGTGCTATTCGACTGCCCCCTTCGGGAGAAAAGAAGGATTGTCCCCCCTGCAACCCCGGATTCTACAATAATGGATCATCTTCTTGTCACCGCTGTGCTCCTGGGACATATTCAGATGGCACAAAGGGTAGGTAGGGTGTCCCCAGCCAGCTGTGTGTTAGAGCAGAGCAAGACAGTCTGCTTGGGCTGCAGCAACTGTGTGCTAAACAGTTGATACGGAAGGACTTACAGAGACCGAAGAAGAGTTGAGAAGTGAGCGGGTGGAATTATGTGGCCAGGTGACTTACTGCAGGAGTGAGGACAGCTATTTTACTGTCATTTTATTTATTTATTTATTTATTTATTTTTACTGTCATTTTGTACAGCACTGCTTTAAGGCAAAGCTCTTGCCTTTGGGTATTGATAAGGAAAATTTAGATTTCACTTGTGTTTAACAATAAGCCATCCTTTGCCTGGATGCTGAGTGTGTGCACATCTATTACAAAGCACTAGGCAGAAAATGCCAAGCACACCCGCTCATACATGTCCAGAAGTTCCTTCACCACTGCCCTTGGGGCATGTGCTGAGTCCAGGGGCGCTGGCTTCTGGGCATGTGGTGTGGAGGAGGAGGTGTCCAGGTACGGTCACTTGGGACTGTGCCTTTCTTGTGCAGAGTGCAGACCCTGCCCTGCAGGCACGGAGCCAGCCCTGGGGTTTGAGTATAAATGGTGGAACGTCCTTCCTGGGAACATGAAAACCTCCTGCTTCAACGTGGGCAACTCGAAGTGTGATGGGATGAACGGTGAGTGTGGCCCCGGCCCATAGGGCCTTTGGTCCTTCTGGACTCAGCTGCCTGTGCTGCTTATGCCTGTGTGGAAAGCTGGAGTTACTTTGGAGTGCATCTCACTTTTGAGTGTAAACCCTAGTTGTGTATCTAGTAATTATTTTTACTAGATTTACAGGGATTTTTAGAAGTCATCAGTGGCAGTTTTCCCTCTTCCAGGTTGGGAGGTGGCCGGAGATCATATCCAGAGTGGAGCTGGAGGCTCGGACAATGACTACTTGATCCTAAACCTGCACATCCCGGGGTTCAAGTAAGGGAGACCAATTCTGATTCTTTTCTGTAACAGTCTTTGCGTCTGCTTCCCACAGAAATAGAATTACTATTACAGAGTGGTACATTAGCAACAGCTGTGGAGCCAGCAACTGGGAAAGCACCAGGCTGGCTATGTTGTTCCTTAGGTTGAGCTGGAGAGTTTTAGCATCCAAAGCTGCAGGAACCGCAGCCCACAGCTCCTGTCTGCTTCTGGGGTGTCTTAGCCCACGTTGACTGCAGGGTTTCTTTTTCCCCCAAGCTCTATCTCTATAAAGTAGCATGATACACTTGCTTTGCCCCAGTGCTCTGAATTCAAGTTCTAGTAGGAGTTTCTTCCCATTCTGGGATGTGCAATAGCCTTTGCCTGGGGAAGGCTGTGTGCACTGCACATTGGAGCAGGATGGAGGGTAGGGCTCTGTGGGGAGGGGCTGCACTCCAGGAGGAAGGGCTGTGGTCCTGAGGTTATCAGTACTGCAATTCAATCTGTCACACAGGCCTCCAACATCCATGACGGGAGCCCCGGGCTTGGAGCTGGGGAGGATAGCATTTGTCTTCGAGATGCTCTGCTCTGCTGACTGTGTCCTGTACTTCATGGTGGTGAGTGGAGGCAGCTTGGCAGGCGGATTCCGAAATCTGCCGCTCTCACAGGTGGATTTATTTGTACACGATGAGATAGGCAGCCCACTTCTCTTGTTGTCCTTTTTACAAAATGTCTGTAGAAGTCACTAAGAATGGAGCAACAGGAGGGGAGAACTAGGAGAGGGTGCTATGGTGGGCGGAGGCCAGGGAATGCGATCTCTAGAATTCCTTCCTGAAGATGGTGCCAGCACATGAAATGGCATGCTGCTCCAATGACCACATGGGGGAAAAATGAATTAATGAGTGAAGGCAGAACATAGTGGAAGTATGACACATTGGGAAGACGGGAAACTCCTTGTGGAATTTTGTGCATTTGGACATAGTACTTTACTGTGCATGCTATAATTTTGCTATTTTTTCTAGGCTTGATAAAGACTCCAATGTCTTGCTGGAGAACAGTAACATTTTTCAGCTCACCAGGACCTCTTGTGGGCTTTAGAAGATTGCTAGCTAAGATTTTAACATTCCAACTAGTAGTGACTTCCTGGGCTTGCTGATTTTCTAAAGACCCATTAACAGCTCATTAGCAGCTGTTACCAGTTCCGCCTAGTACCCTGGGCTGGTAAGGAGGTGAATGCTGTCAGTGTGAGCACACACTGTTGAAGAAGGTCCTGCATTCTCTCCCTACACCTGTCTACAGTATCACATGTGGGCCTTCACTTCTCCCAGTTCTGACCCGTTTGTTATCTCTTGGATCCAACCTAGGGCCCATGCTGAGTTTCGGACTCCTATCTCCTATCCAGCCCACACTCGGTAATCCTGTTTGTCCTCTCCACCCTCCCTCATCTGAGGCTCTCTGTTGAGGCCGACTGTCTGTTGGGATTGTTCCTGTAAATATGAAAACCACTAACCTTTTCCTGGAGGTGACTTCTGGTGCCTGCAGCGGTGGTTTTCCTGTGGTCTCTACTCTAAAGCACCAGCGCCCTGGATCCAACTGTGTGTCAAGGGTGCACGTTTTGGGGCCCCTTCCTGTTCTTCTGGAATTAGGTGCCTGCAGCATTCCGGGCTTCTGCAGACCTTGAGTGGTTCTGGTAGCCTAATAACCTGGCAGCCCAGGACATGCGGGACCTCCTTCGCGTGATCCTCTACAGCTTCTTCCAGGCTTTCCCAGCTGCTCTGAGCAGGGCTGTGTGGGCTGCTTCTCCACCCTCTGTCACTTGAGTGCTTGTATTGATAAACACTTCGCACTTGGCGCTTCTGAGCTGGCCCTACCACCTGAGCCAAAATTTCCTTCCATTTGCTCTTCCTTCTGAACTCCCATGTATGCTTCTAGGGAAGCTCAAACATCATTTCTTCTGTGATGCTTTCACTTATTCCTTTAAGTAAAATTAATGACTTCCTCCTGAATGCTCCCTAAACCCTTTGGGAGATCGGTCCCTTCTTAACTGTGAACAGTTTTTGCCTCACATGACTGGACAATTTCCAGATTAGGGCTGTGTGTTGTTTATCTTGACAAATCGACCCCAGAGCTGTGTTTCTTATAGGAGAATTTTCTTAACTCTGTGATTTACTCTTCTCACTGGAGTTTTGGAGATACCAAAATAAATGACATAAAGTGCTTTGTATATCAAGGAGTATGTAGAACACCATTTTGTCTGGCCCACTCTTAGGTAAACCTGTGGAATCCAAGTATAATTCAGGGAACTCTTAGGATTTCTATATGGGGCTGTCTGACTCTAAAGGAAGAGGAGGAAAATGGAAGCTTTTCCACTTGCTTCATTGCTGGGAACATTCAATGAGGAGTTTGAGGCCTTATATTTTGTCTTCTGAGCATATATTCTGAGCTAGAATCACACATACACACAACATACAAGCGAGCAAAACCCAGCCCTCAGAGGTTCCCTGGCTTGGGGGCACTTTATTCTGACCCTGTGACTGTCTGTGGTGTCCTGGACAGATGAGGGGAGGTGCTTATATGGGTGGAAGAGTCTGAGGGGCATAAGGCTCCTGGCACTAGCACACAGGTGTAATGTGAGTTGGGCATGTCAGCCTGAGGGTGTGCTCGTCTATGTTTTCTCCCTGTTTTAGGATATTAACAGAAAAAGCACCAACGTGGTAGAATCATGGGGTGGAACCAAGGAGAAACAAGCTTACACTCACCTCATCTTCAAGAACGCTACATTCACATTCACGTGGGCCTTCCAGAGGACCAACCAGGGCCAGGATGTAAGTACTGGCTGGTTCTCATACACGCACGGCGACGGTGCTCTGCGCAGGGGTGTGCAGAGTGGACACCAGCCCGTGGGGGATACAGCACTGTGCTGATGTGTCCTTATCCAGTTATGGGGGGATTGTGGTGAAAACAGTGTTTTGTATTTTTTGAAGTAAGAATGTGCAAAATGGAATGATATGGCATAATTTTGAATTATTCTAAATTCTGAACAAAAATAGTTGCTTAAAGCTTAAGAGAAAATCTAAGTGTGTAGTTATCTAAAATTTTACTTCTAGGCTTTCTGAGACTTTGGGAAATTAGGCACTTCTCTTCCTCTTCATCTGAATGATCAGACATCTTTAAGAGCCATGCATGGGACTGAATACTATACTTTTTCACAGTGGGGACACTTGCTTCAGGGTGGGGTGGGAGTTGCACACTGTGTGGTTGCCCTCCCTTCCCTTCATGGAGAGGCAGTGCTGGCGCTGCCCTAGCTCAGTCCTGCCTGTGCTGCAGGAGGAGCAGGACCCGTTCTGAGGTCTGCCTAGATGCTAGGCTGCATGTGGAAGTGGCCTTGATGCACAGGGGCCATGTGGCACACATCCCTTGTCCCCTCAGGCTGTGGGAACCAGGTTCCTGGAGTTTGTATGATGCCAGCTCTTCCGCCTGGTTAGCTTGTGTGGAGGACACAGCACTGCCCTCCTTGCCTGCCTCTAATTTTGCTTGGGTAGAAAGCATCTGGCAGTCTGGGCAAGCTGTGCTGGTATAGTGCTGCTGCTGCTTGGTGAAAGCCAGGCTCTGGCAGGCTCCCTTGAAAGAAGAACACAGAAGGGCCAGGGGCTTCCCTCCCTACACCCTGTGGTCCAGGTCAGAATACCCTGAGCAGTGTGAGGCTTGAACGGAGCAGGCTCAGGCAGTGGTGTGGTTGCGTGTGCTGAGGCAGGGTTCAAGTGAGGAACCCAGGTCTAGTCCTCCAGGGTCCCTCATCTGTGGGTGCTGGGCTACCATTCTGTCAGCACCCCAGGGCACCCTGGGATTTATACTCAGTCCTGAGCAACAGTGATGGAGACCAAGTGGTTCCTCTCTCCAGGAGCAGCCATGGTTCTGGTGCAGATGTGCTGGGTTTATACACAGTGTGTGACACAGCTCCTGGCAAGATGGCACAGTTCCTGGAGTGAGTGCCATTACTGTGGACAGAGGTTGTCACGCCGAGATTTAAGGGTGTCTAAAGAAGAATCCAGTAGGACTGCTGCTGCCCATCACTAGCTGCAAGCTTCCTGGTTGGAACCTTGCTTGTCATTTGGTGGCATGAGCGCAAGCCCTGGCAGGAGTCACCCCTTTCTGCTCTCTCTCTAGAACAGACGGTTCATCAAGGATGTGGTGAAGATCTACTCCATCACAGCCACTAACGCCGTCGATGGAGTGGCGTCTTCGTGCCGCGCCTGTGCCCTGGGCTCTGAGCGGTCGGGCTCATCGTGTGTCCCCTGCCCCCCAGGCCACTACATTGAGAAAGAAGCCAACCAGTGCCAGGAGTGTCCACGCGACACCCGCCTGTCCACTCACCAGGTCTATGGCCAGGAGGCGTGCATTCCCTGTGGGCCCGGGAGCAAGAGCAGCCAGGTGAGGGCTGCATGGCCGTGTTACCCCACAACAGTGAACTTTCTAGGGAGACTCAAGGACCCCACAAGCTGTGTGGCTGCTGTGTATTCTGAAAAACAAAAAGCCTTTAATTCCTCTCATTGTTTTCCCTCCTCTTTTACGTCCATTAAATACAGGGTATGTGCTATGAAATTGCACAGCACCACAGGCATAAAAATACACAGTAAGAAATGCATGCAGATAGTTTTCCACCAACAGTAAAACTGATTTCTTGTGCACTGTTATGGTACAGCAAGCATTTTACTGTGGGCTGGTTGTAGGGTTCTTTGGGAAACCCCAGGTATATTTACAGTGTTTTAAAGATAAAGATTAGTGTTACAGTAGGGTGAAGAAGAAAGTAGTTATGTTGTTTTCCCTTAAAATATCTTTCTGTAAGAAATTAACTTGAGATTAACTTACTAAAATATTTAAGTCCTCAGTTTTTCTTCGAGAAGTCTAGAGTGCAGGGCTTGTGGTAACAGAACTAAAAATTACCAAAGTGCCTGTTCTATATCTAGAACCTTTTGGATACATATTCCAGCAGGAGTTAACACCTTCTTTCTCGCAATGTTGTTTCTGTTTGTTTCTCCATCACCAAAGGACCATTCAGTTTGCTACAGTGATTGCCTCTTCTACTATGAAAAAGAAAACCAGAGCTTGCACTATGACTTCAGTGGCCTGAGCACCGCGGGCTCTCTAATGAATGGCCCCAGCTTTACCTCCAAAGGGACAAAGTACTTCCACTTCTTCAACATCAGTCTATGTGGACATGAGGTGAGTCCTGGCTGGCCAGCTGTGGGCAGCTTGTTCCCTGTGTGGGTGAGGACAGTTGCCGTGGCACTGGCGACCTGTGGAAACCCTGGGTGCCTCCGTCAGGCTGGCAGCACTGTCTGCCCAGGTAGCCTCACTGGGATTCCAGCATCCATGCTCTGAGGGCTTGTGATTCCTGTCCTGGGAAAGTGGATCAGGCCTGTCAGTCCTACTGAGGTTTTCAGCAAGCTGTTATATTTCAGAAAGCCTTACCTCTGCTTTCTGTATTAGGCAGAAAGAGAGGAGAAATGAACAGGAGAGAGAATTTACTAAGAGAGTTGGTGAGGGTGGCTTTGGAGGCTGAGGTGTCTGGATAGGCTGTCCCTGGGCTGGAGACCCTTGGTGTTGCCCTCTGCTTCTATCCTGGTCTAGATGCTGAGGACCAACCAGGGAAGTCAGTGATATGATTCCCAGTGAGGCTGAAGGCCTGAATGCCTGGGGGCTGCTGACAGAAGTAGATCCTGGAACCCCACTGCCAGGCAGGCAGAGGATGGCATCCTGGGTCCAGGCTGAGGAGAAACCTTTGCTCTGCCCCTGTCATCCTTGGCTCTCAGCTGCCTGGCTGGAGCCTGCTCACATTGTAGGCTGGTCTCCCCCTCACCCACTGCAGGATGCACCCATCTCCTTTGGAGATGTTGCAGGCACTAAAGGTCACTGCCACCACTGTCCAGGCAGCTGCCTATTCCCTTGGGCTGACACCTTGTTGTCAGCTTGGGTTTAAGAAGAAAAGGACTTTAAGAGAAAGTTGACTCAAAATGAAAAGGAGGGATCAGTTGGTGAGGGAGTCTGCTGATCAGAACAGGACCTTTCCTCTGTGTGAAGGAGCAGAACCTGAACTGGTACTTAGGGGGCAGCTTTGAGGATCCTGTATCCATGTGCTCATGGACAGCTGAGGTCAGCATTTGGAAGATAATTTGTCTGCATATATGATCAAGATAGGTGGAAAACGATGAGGCCCTTCCACTGCATCTCTTCTGTGTTAACTTCTACCCATGTCTTCACGAAGGCATCCTGTGCCAGGCTTCTTCAGAGGTGATGAAAAGAGCTCTGATGGTGGCAGAGGTTTTCAAGTAAAAGTGTGGCACAGATGTGCATGCTCCCGGCCTTCCACAGGTGATCCCACGTGTACCAGCCCGACTGGCCACAGTCCATGTGGTAGAGACGGAGTTAGCCCAGAAGTGCTCAGTACACAGACATGTCAAGTGATCACAGAAGCTTGCTTCTGCTTGCAAACTCCTACTGGGTGACAAACAATTTTCCCCACATAATTACAGATGCAGTTCTCTTCCCCCACAATTGTGGACTGCAGTGTCAGGGCAACTGCACTGTGAGAGGGTAAGGCAGGGACTGCGCTGGGTCCCGCTGTCTGTTACACTTAGCAGTTTTACCCTTTCTTCTCTCCTTTTTTTTTGCATTCTCTTCATTTTAGTCTGTTTTGTCTCTTTCCTGACTTACTGCTTTTCTCTGTTGTTTCCCGTTATTTCTTCTGGACTGCACCAGTGCAACTTCAACTTAGGAAAAATGTGCTTCAGTACTGTGAGGGAAGGGCGGGTGGAGGGGGCTTGATGGGCAGAGTCCAGGCTGCAGTCAGAAAGGGAAATCTATTCATCCACCCATTCATACTGCATCTGAGATGGGTAGACAATGCAATTTTTTAAAAATTTCTTTGTATAAATTATGGCATAAGCTATAGTTCTTTTCAGTATGTCAGTATAAATAGATATACTCTTGTATTTTAAACAGAAAAAAGTGAAAACAAAACAGCTTCATAACAGGGTAAAATATGAGAGTAACAATTAATATATACTTCATTATTTTTTTAGTTGCTCAAAGTAAAAGATATAGGCATGAAATGCTGTCCAAAAAAGTATTAGCAAACTTTGTTTTCAATGAAATGGGAGAAATTAGCTGTATAACTGTCTTAACTATTTTTTCTTTTAGTCCTTTAGTTTCTTGCACACCTGGTCTTTTTCTTTTTTCTTTCTAATGTGCAATAAGATACTATTTAATTTTGTTCTTCCATAGCTAATATTTTTTATGTATATGCTCTAATGATTTTTTAGATGCAATTTTTCTTTACAATAAATTTTGGACAATTTCATTTTTGTGTATCCTGGTATGATTTATTTAAAGTTCTTGTGCAAAGGGTTCATTTTTCTTGGAAATGTAGTGTTATAAGTTCAACTAAATTCAGAACTTTTTAATCTTTAAATATTTATTGCCTACCCCTTTCTACTTTGAGAATTCTAATTATATGAATATTAGTTTCTTGATTTTGACAGAGTGAACTATTATATGACTAATTTGTAAATTCTTCTTCATTTTTATTTTGGGCAATTTTTATTATATTCATTTAAGTTTATAAATTATTACAATGTGCAATCTATTAAGCTCATGCTATGTATTCATTTCAGAAATATTTCTCTAAAATTCACTGTATCTGCATTTTATATCTTTTACATTTCAATATTTGTCTACAGTTTTTAATATAATAGGTAATTATTCATTTTCAATAAAGTTAAAAATTAACTTTTTCTATATCTGTCTATTCCATCTATCTGTTTATCTATCTTTCCATCTTTCCCCTTCATTTCTTTTCCCTTCCTCACATTATAGTTTTATTTTGAACTGTCTCTTCCCTACTCACAATGTCTATTTTATATTTTAGAACTTATTTACTCTTTTGGTTTCTCACACTCATGAAACAATAAGATGTTTATACATGTGGGTCTGATTTATTTCACTGATGAGCACAGTTATGTCCATTTACCTCCATTATATATTAAAAAACACATTGTTTTTTGTCCATTCCTTAGTTGAAGGGCATTTGAGTTGTTTCCAAGATTTAGCTATTACAAATTGTGTTGCTGTAAGTGTGGGTACACACATATTGCTGAGGTGTGATGTTCTTAATTCTTCTGAGAAGACGTCCAGAAGGGGAATAGCTGTGTCAAATGGGACCCTAAGTTTAGTTTTTAAAGGAATTTCCACACTGATTTTTGTAGTGGTTATAGCATTTTATACTTCCACAAGCCATGGAGAAGGGTTTAGTTTCCCCCACAGCCCTTCCAGAATTTGTTGTTGTTTGATTTCTTGATAACCATTCTTTCTGGTGTGAGATGGAATCTCAGCATTGATTTCATTGGCATCTCTTGAATGACCAATGATATTGAACATTCATTCATATATACTGATTTGCTGTTTATATTTCTTCATCCCAGAAGTATGTATTCATCTTAGATGCCCATTTTTGGACTGGGTCTTTCAATTTTGGGGGCCTGATTTTTTTCTTTTTTTTTTTTTGGTCTTTTTGAGACAGGGTCTTACTATGCAGTTGAGGCTGGCCTTAAGCTCACTTTGTAGCTCAGGCTGGTCTCGAACTCACAACAATCCTCCTGCCTCAGCCTCCCGAGTGCTGGGATTACAGGCATGCGCCACCATGTGACTTAGATGTAAGTCCTTTGTCTGAGGGACAACTGGCTATAATTTTTTCCAACTCTATGGTTTGTCTTTTTATTCTGTTGGTGATTTGTTATGCAGAAGCTTCTCAGTAAGATGAGATCCCATTTGTTGATTGTTTGTAGTATTTCTTGTATGTCTTGGTTTTGTTCATGAAGTCTCTGCCTATACGTATGTGTTCACGATTTTTACCTATTTTCTCTTCCAATATATTTAGTGTTTCTGTTTTAATATGTAGATCTTTGATCCATTTTGACTTTAGTTTAGTGCATGATGATAGACCCAGGTCTAGTTTTAGTATTTGAAATATGGAAAGCCAGTTTTTCCAGCATTATTTATTTAAAAAGACTTATCTTTCTTCCGGTGAACATGCTTGGCTCCTCTGTTAAAGATGGCTGAGTGTGTTTGGAGTTGTATCTGCATCTTCTTTTCTGTTTCACTGATCCTTACATCTGTTTTTCCTTTTTTTCCCCCACATACCATGTTGATTTTATCACAGCAGTTTTGTATATAATTTCAAGTCAGTGGTGTGATGGTGCCTGACTTGCCCTTGTTGCCCAATATTGCTTTTTCTATTATAGCTCTCTTCTGGTTGCAAATGAATTTTATGAATGTTTTTTCTAGCTCTGTAAAGTGTGTTAGTGGTATTTTCATTGGGCTTGCATTAAATCTGTGTAACAGTTTTTAGAGTATTGTCATTTTCACTATGCTAGTTCTTCTTATCCATGAGCAAGGGATGCATATTTTTTATTTTCTGTTATCTGCCCTGATCTCCTTTTTCAGAGTAACATAGTTTTTAATGTATGAATCTTTTACTTTTTATTAGATTGATTCCTCTGTATTTCACTTTGCTGGATGCTATGGGAAAGGATGTAGTTTCCCTAATTTCTCCCTGAGTTTGTTGCTGAGTATAGGAATGCTATGGAGTTTTGAGTGTTGACTTTGTATCCAGCTATACTACTGAATGTGGTTATTGAATCTACAAGTCTTTTGGTGGAGCTTTATGGATCTTCTATGTAAAGTATCATGCCATCTGCAAATAATGATAATTTAACTTCTTCCTTTCTTATCCTTATTCATTTTATTTCTTTTTCTTGTCTAATTCCTTTGGCTAATGCTTCCAGGATTATATTGAATAGGAGTGGTAATAGTGGACATCCTTTTCTTGTTCATGATTTTAGAATGAAATCTTTAAGGTTTGACCACTTAATATGATGTTGGAGGTTTGGCCAGATAGCTCAGCAGACTAAAAGAGCCTGCTTAGCAGATGCAGGGACTGGGGTTTGATCCCCAGCATGACATGCTGGCTCCATCTCTGGCCTCAGGGCACGCTGAGACTGGTTGGAGTATGGTTGGAGTTGTGTGTGCATCTTCTCTTCTATTCCACTGATCCTTGCATCTGTTTTTCACGTATCATGTTGATTTTATCACAGCAGTTTTGTATATAATTTCAAGTCAGTGGTGTGATGCTGCCTGACTTGCCGTTGTTGCCTGGTATTGGTATGTGGTGGCAGGTGTCTGTAATCCCAGCTCTTGGGAGGCTGAAAACAGGAGGATCCTTATGAGTCTGATCTGTGTAGTGAGACCCTGTTGACCCTGTACTAAATACATTAAACAGGCATGATGTTAACTTTTGGTTTGTCATAGGTAGCTTTTATTAGATTGAGATCAAGATACTCTTTCCAAGTTTCTGTAGGATTTTTATCATGGACAGGTGCTGGACTTTGTAAAATGCTTTTTCTGCATCTATTGAGATGACTATATGATTTTTATCTTTGGTTTTATTAATGTGTGTATTATATTAATAGAATATTAATATTTGGGAATTTTTCCTAACATGCAGTAGAAACCTCAGAAGTTTGGAAAAGCCAGGGATGTTGATCATCTAAGGGTAGTTGCAAGGAAGGAACAAAACCGACCTAAGAGATTATGTAAATAGACCATCTACCCAGCTTTTTTTTCTGGGTTCATGAGGCATGGAGAATTATTTTCCATCCTTTGACTTAGTTTATGATTTTCTTTTTGGGTTAACTGTGTTTCTTTCTTTCTTTTTTACTCTCCTATTTATTTAGTATTTAGTATAGGGTCTATAGGGTCTCACTATGTAGATTGGACTAGTAGCGATTCTCTTGTTTTCAGCCTCCCAAGAACTGGGATTACAGACACACACTGCCATGCCCAGTCTCAGTTGCCATCTCAGCACACCGTGGGGGTGGGGCTGACACAGCAGGTTGGGGATCAAACCCTAGTCCCTACATTTTGCCTAAGCAGGCACTTTTAGTCTGCTGAGCTATCTAGCTAGCCCTAAATGTATTTCTTGAATTCAGAATATTACTGGGTCTTGCTTCTTGAGCTATTCTGCCAGTCTGTTTCTTTAAATTGATTAGTTGAGACCATTTACCTTCTGGTATGTGTTGGCTTTTATTTTTCTTTTGTTTGCTTAATGTCTTTCTCTGTTTAATTGTTTATCTGCTCTGGTAGCTTCTTTCTAGTGGTGTTCATATATTTATGGTCTTTGTTATCTTCTTGTATGTTGTTCAAAGCATTCTCTATGTCTGAAGGACATAGTTTGGTGGTCATAAATTGATGGCCATTAGTTTAGTGGACACAAATTTCTTCAGTTGTCATGGAAGTATCTTATTTCTCTATCAGTCTCAAAAAATAGTTTAGGGGGTACATTAATCTGGGTTGAAGATTGTCTTTCTTTAGGGCTTCAAATACTCACTGTAAACTCCCCTGGAGTTGAGGGGTTTGTGTTGGGATATCTGCTGTGATCCTGATGGGATTTGCTTTATAGGTGATATGTTTCTTTTTTCTAGCTGCTTTTAATATTTTATTCTTATGTTGATATCTGAAATCTTGATTATTATGTGCCTTGTTGTACATTTATTTTTTACTTATGTATTTTTTGTGGTATTAAGAAGTGAACTCGGGACCTTGTGCTTGCCAGGCAAGCACTTATTCCACTGAGCTATTTCCCCAGCCCAAAATGGGGGTGATTTACTTATTTATTTATTTATTTATTCATTCATTCATTCATTCATTCATTCATTCATTCATTCATTCATTCATTTATTCATTCATTCATGCATGCATGCAGAATCGGGGATTGAACTCAGGCCCTTGTGCTTGCCAGGCAAGCCCTTATTCTACTGAACCATCTGTACATTTTGTTTTGCTCTTGCCTGTTTGGAGTTATATATGCTTTATTTATTTGTATTTTAAATTCTTTATCCATATTTGGGAATTTTTCTGCCATTATTTCTTTGAAAAGGTTTTTAATAGCATTTGTGCTGTTTCCAGCTTTCTCAGCAACTCCAGTCAATCTTGTGGTGTTCTTCTTTGCTTCATCTTGTAGCTGTTGGGTTGATTTTTCCTGACCCTTTGCTATTTTTAAGATATATTTTCCTGCTATTTAGTCATGTTTGTGTCTTTTAGGTCTTGTATTCTGTTATTGCCTTTATTCAATATGTTGCATGTACTTTCAGTGGAATTTCTAATCTGCAGTTCTTTTTCACTTTGTTTCAGTGATTTCATTTCTTGTCTATGTTGGGAATTCATTTCTATCATTTTCCTGAGCTACTCTATTTTTTAAAATCTGTGTCTACTTTGATGTCTTTCATTTTGTTTTATTTTTTTTTTTGCACCTTAGATATTATGTTTTTCAGTGGCTTCTTCCATTTGTTTTTTCACTGCTGTTGCTATCACTTCAGGGAGTTCCAGTGATTGGCTTCTCATTTCTTTTATCTCTTTGTGCTCTGGACTTGTCCTCAGTAGGCTGGGCATTCCTTCTTCCTCCTAATTATTTTCTATTTTTTATGTTGTTTTGTTTTCTGTGTTGATGCTTGTAAATTTCTTATGTTATTTTTTTTTTTCCTGGTGTCTAGAGTTTCCTAGGAGATGTCTATTCCTCAAGTTGCCTTCTAGTTATAGGTGGATTTGGTCTTTTTGTTTATCCCAAGAAACTACTTTCCCAACATATCAAGGATGTGGAGTTGATACCAGTTTGACTCAAGACCTATTACTTTGGGGCCAGCCAAATAGCTCAGCATATTAAAGCTCCTTCAAGCAGGCACAGGGACTGGGGTTCAATCCCTGGTCCTGCTGTGCTGGCCCCACTGCCAGGGTGTGCTGAGATGGCAATTGAGACTGGGCGTGGTGGCACACACCTGTAAACCCAGGTCTTGGGAGGCTGTAAACAGGCAGATCACTAGTAGTCTGATCTAACAGTGAGAACCCTGAACACCCTTTAGACCCTTCCCTAAAATACAAAAAAAAAAAAAAAAAAAAAAAAAAAAAAAAAAAAAAA
>PVKA01018039.1:0-10940 GCA_004027165.1 Ctenomys sociabilis | reverse complement strand
GTTGAAAAATACCACCCATCTTATACCAGGAACTTGTATACAGTGTTTTCCCACTCAGTAGAGTAATTTTACCTTGTTGTGGAGGTTTAAGAGGGTTAGGGGTTAGAAGTTTGGTGTTCATAGGATAAGCATCCAAGTTTTTTTTTTAATAACTATTGAGAAACAAATATTAATAAAACAGTTTAAAAACTGATTTGTAGGACAGTTTCAATAACTAATACATTGCATATTGTTGTATTAGTGGTTATTGATTATACAAGATACAGACATGATATCTTGTCCACAAACAATATCAGAAATATTTCTGTTCATTGAATTAAGACAATGTAGCTGTTTATCTATCCTAACTATTTTGAATATACAGATACAAAATGGTTGTTCATTTGTATCCTTTTTTTGTTTAGTTTTGTCAGAGAAGGGTATTTCATTGTTGCTTAAGTATTATAGGTGCGTGAATTTAGAAAAATATTCCAATATAGTCCAGTAATCTGTAATAGTAGTGTTTTTTTTTTTTTTTGTCTTCTTGAGACAGGGTCTCACTATGCAGAGTAGTGGGTTTTCTGTAAGACTGGCCATATCAGAAGTTGTTGACTTGAGCCTTTTATAGCTCAACATATTAATATGGCTTTACTTTTTATACTTTGCTTTTATACTTTTCTGCTGGATGGTTAAGACCAAGATAAAGCAAGACCTATATAACAAGAAATGTAACTTTTATATTTGAGAAGGTCAGTCAAATCTCCTCAGAATTTATCCTAAAACACTGTACCATAGTTTGTAGATACTTTGTCAGTGTCAGCCATATGGATGAGTCATGGTCATTGCTTGACCAATTGAGCATCCAAGTTTTGAGTAATTATAGGATACAAGAGGGTGGGGTTGGAAGAGATAGCCTAAGAGTAATGAATTGAACCAGAAAGAGAAGAGAAAATGTTTATTCATAGGAAAGATAATAAAATCAAGCAAAATAATTGATGAGAGAAGAAGAGGACAAGTGGAATAATCTGAATCATGAATGAGTGAGAAATGAAGGTAGAAAACCAAGAAAACAAATGAAAAAGCAAAAGAGGAAACAAAACCACATACATTAAAAAGCCAAACATACAGAAAAAGAAATCAAAATAAGTCAAAACAGAAAAGAAAAAAAAGGGAGAAAAACAAAACCAAGCAACACACCCTGAAACAAAATGTACTATTCCATCTGACTACCAACAAAAAACCCATCAGAGTGAGAAAAATAAAAGCAGTGAGGTTCCTCTAGTGTCTACAGTGGCGTGGTAGGTCTATGTCTGACCCCGTAATTGTACTGTAGCCATGATTGCAGATGAATTTGTGCTGGTTTGGGTCTGAACTTTTTTTCTGCATTTAGGAGATGGGATTAGTTTCCTATGGGTAGAGTTCTCCCCAGCTGTTTATAAGAAAAAGGAGGGAAAAGTAAAGTAAAGAAGAGGTGACATCTCTACCCACCTGCCTGGTTCATGTGTCTTTGTCTCCTGATGTAAGTTAGGTTCACCTAACTTACCACCTGCTGGCTCATACTCCTTGCATTGTGACTGTTTTCTTGACTTTTCCATGCCACTAGTCACACCTGTCCATTTTGTGTGCTCCAGTCAAGGTCCTACTCTGTGGCTTGCTTCCCTGCACATCTCTAGGCTCTGAGTCCCTTCAGTGGCAAGATCAGGAGCTGGTCTGAGACTGTCCTCCTGCCAGTTAGTACCCTAGGTCTTATGTCTTCCAAATAACTTGTAAAAGATTAAGAAGTTAACTGCTTGCATTAGCTTAAGTTTTCTTAATTGAGTCCAAGACTCAGAGCATGGAGATACTATAGTGGCTGATTCTTAACAGCTGTGCTGATCTGGCACCTGGATGTCATGTATGCTTTAGGCTTTCTTCTTCAGCCTCTTCATGCCTTTCTGCCACACTCAGGCCTATGAAGGAGGACAGAGTAGACTCCATCCTTATCTGGATGTGGGCATCAGCATTTACTGAATTCTTAGCATGCTTGCTATAGGGACTGAGTATTCACTGATGGCTTTTCTTCCCTTATGTTTTGTGGCTTCCATCTAACTCCAGAGTGCTTACAGTGGGAGGCACAGGGAAGCTTATAGCTTCACTGGCTCTCAGGCTTGGCTGGACATTGGAGCTGCCATGAGAGATTTTGAAAAATATGAATGCCTAGTCTTTACTCCTGATCAGTTAAGTTGGCATCTCCAAGGTGAGAAATGAGTTCTGGTTGTAGGTGAGGCTCTATCTAGAGATGAATTTTCAAGAAGGCCTCCTACTCATGACTTCACTTCTCAGGGAAAAAAGATGGCTCTCTGCACCAACAACATCTCGGACTTCACGGTGAAGGGAACAATGGCGGGCTCAGATGATGACACGAATCTGGTTGGAGCATTTGTGTGCCAGTCAACAATCATTCCTTCTGAAAGCAAGGGTTTCCGAGCAGCCCTTTCTTCCCAGTCCATCATCTTGGCAGACACATTCTTAGGTGAGCTTCATTGGCTAAGAAATGCATGCATGCATTTATCTCCAAATGATGGCCACTGTAACTTACTGCATCAGCGATTACCCCAGATGATGGAGGCTCACAGGTAATTCTGAATCATTTTGTAAGATGTTTAAAACTCCACCACCCATGGGCCTACTGGTCATCTTGCAGAGTGCAGGAAGATTCTAAATTTAGGTGTGAATGTCTATGTGAAGTGATGTTTTATGAGGCTCTGTGCCTTTGGTCAGATTGAGAGCCTAGTAAATGATAAAAGCGAGAAAACCACAATAAAAGTCAGAACAGTAAGAAGACACAGACTAAATCTGAACCACAGTTTATGCTATTGGCTTTTGTAGTCTTTTTCCTAGGCCGTAAATGAGTAGGTAGCAAAGGTGAGGTGTTGAAGTTTCTTCCCCTGAGTTTCCTTCTGCCTCCATGGTCCTGGAGTGGGATAGGAAAGTTTTAGAAGGATGTACATCTGTAAACCCAGGATTGTTAGGAGCCAAGTTTACTAGAACTTCTGTGGTGGTGGAGCTAGAGTTTTAACCAGCTCTGTAGGTGCTCAGATATACAGCAAGATTGGGGGGCCAGGGCTGTGAACGCTGGAGGAGTGCAGCTTTGGATTTCAGGACCACGGACAGCTCCCTGGCTGGTGGTCAATGCAGAACTCCAAAGAGGCTGCTGCTGTTACTCCTGGAGTTGGTTCTATCATTTCACTTATTAAGACGGGAAGAAAGTGTGTCCTTTTGCTTCTCAGATAAAGTCCTTTTAAGTTTATTTGATTTATGTATTTATTTAGGTGCTGGGAAATGAACTCAGGACCATGAACTTGCCAGGCAGGTTCTATGCCACTGAGCTTTATCACTGCTCTGAAGTTATTTTTTAAAAAAATTACTAGGATATGTGGGGTCTCACTGGTGACATCCTCCTGCTTTTCAGCCTCTCAAGTAGCTATGACCACTGTATCTATGAAGAGCTGTGTGAGCAAAGTAGTCCAGCTTATTTGACAAAAGTTCCCTGGAGGAGGATAACAGTCTGTCTGTCTCTCTCTTTGTCTTTTTCTCTCACTCTTCTGTCCTCTCTCTCTCTTCTCTCCTTTCTCCTCTCATCTCTCTTCTCATTTCTCTCTCTTCTTTCCTCTCTTTCTCTCCTCTCTCTCTTCTTTCCTCTCTTCCCTCCTCTCTCTCTCTCTCTCTCTCTCTCTCTCTCTCTCTCTGGTACTGGGAATTGAGCTCAGGACCTTGTACTTGCCAGATAGGCACTGTGATCCTGAGCTATTTCCCCAGCCCAACAATTTCAGTAGTAGAGTTTTAAAGCTATTAGAACTGAAAGAAATTTTAGAAATCATTCATTTTACTGCATGCATTTTACAGATTCTAGAATTAAGACCCAGGGAAATTATATGACTTCAGCTAATTATAAGGTTCAGCAACTCAGGAGGCTGACGCAGAAGGATTGTTGTGAGTTTGAGACCAGCCTGAGCTACAAAGAGCTTAAGGCCAGCCTGAACTGCATAGTGAGACCCTGTCTCAAAAAGACAAAAAAAAAAAAAAAAAAAAAAAAAGAAAAGAAAAAGAAAGAAAAAAGGCTCAGCAGAAGAATCTTTCTATTCTGAAGGCTCTGGGAAGGTCTCTTAAAAAAACCAGGAATGCATTTCTTTAATGTAGTATTTTTTATAAAATAAAGCCATCAAAATAAAGCTATTTTCTATTCCGATATACAGAGACTGAGCCTAGCCTCCCCATATTCTTAATAGTTTCTTTTTCAATGCCATCTAGGAGTGACAATTGAAACCACATTGCAAAACATTAATGTAAAAGAAGACATGTTCCCTGTTTCACCAAGCCAAGTACCTGATGTGCATTTCTTTTATAAGTAAGTGAAGGCGCTGCTTCCCTGGACTGTCTAGTTTTTAATGGAAAGGAACTTGTATATATTGCATGTATTTTATTACCCCAAAATCTCATATAATTCTCTCAAATATAGATGTAGGTACATTTATAGGTAAAATAAATAAATATATTTCTTTAAATTAAGCAACAAAAGGGCTCCTAATTTATTCCATAGGCAGAAATTATTTCTAATTAACATAGGATATCAGCCTAAGTAGATGTGACCCTCATTTAGCTTAAAAACATTTTGATTATAATTTTGATTAAGTTTCTAACAGTTTTACTTTATAAATACCTACTTGGTAATATTACAAAGAAAATTATCAGCCCTCCAGAAGCACTGAAGGGAAATGAATTTGCATTATAATTTTAGATTAGTGACTTGAATTCATTTTTCTCTTTCATCTGCTTGTGGAACATGGGGGACACTATACACACGTTTTTGTTTTGTAATCTTTATCATATCAGTTTTTTAAAAAATACTATTTTCCTCCTGACAGGTCTTCCACAACTACGCCGTCTTGTGCTGATGGCCGATCCACTGCTGTGAAAATGAGGTGTGACCCTACAAAAGCTGGAGCAGGCATGATCTCAGTCCCCAGGTACTTGATTCTCTGTGGTCATTCCACATTTGTATTCATTTGTAGAAGAAAAACTTGCTATATGCTTCCTTCTAAAGACATATTCTTTATGGAAATCAAGTAGAAGGACAGCAGAAGAATCTGCAGGTGTGTGTGAATATCCAATTCCCTTGAAAGTTGTTTGGGCAATTTATAATCAATTTCACTGTTTATGTCCTTGTATTTGTTCTTTCTCATTAGCCTACAGTTCCTGGAGAGTGGGATAGAGCTCCCCTTTTTTATGGCTGAGATCAATGATTAATTTTGTAGCTGGGTGATGCAGATGAAACAGCTCAAGAATTGGGGCTCAGCTACTTTCTGTGGAAGGGCATGCTAACATGGAAGGTCCACTCCCAACTTTTTGGGGATCTGCTTGGTAGAAACCAAGTCATTGGGAGAGTCTGGCCTGCAGGGGGCAAAGCAGTCCACTTACCTGGCTGATGTTGGTCCCTCGGCTCTGCACAGTCCTGATGGGACACAGTACTCTTTGGGCAGGGGAGTGATGGAACCATGGGTAATTTCCTAGGCTCAGAAAGCTGCCCACTTAGTTAAAGACTGTTTTAGTGGCATGAGGTGCACTGAGATATCTCTTGATTTTTATTTTTTAGTTACTTTCACTCAGTATATAAATTGTTTTTAATCTTCTCAGGATTAAGGCACAGTTGATCACAGTTCAATTTGCAGATTTTTCTCTATTAAACTGCAAAGGCATATATTCTTAAAAAGCAAATGATTGATTTGACACATTCTTGATAGTTTCACAGAAACCCTTAAGTTATTTTAAGTTACCTTACTATGTCACATTGGGATTGGAGATCAGTGGTGCCTTAAAATGGCCAAGTGGTAGCATAGTGTTTGGGTACCTGGGTGTGCTGGCATTCACCTCTCACCGCTTCATCTCTGCATGCCAAAATCTAAGCTTAGTTATTTCTTTCACGTGTTCAAGATGAGAGAAAGCCATGATGCGAGGAGCAGCAGTAAAGGCAGTAGATAGCAGTCTAGGGCCAGGAGAGCTGTCTGCATTGCGGCAGCCCCTGCTCCAGCCTCTGCTGGAGTCCAGATAGCCAGCCAGTTTGTGACTGGGGCTCCCCCATGGTTGTTTCCCCGCCACATGGGCTTGAGTTTGGGTGTTCATGCTGTCTGCTGTGGTGCTGCTGACATTCTGTCTAGTCAGCCCTGTGGGTCCCTCTCCTGGGAGCCCACCTGGGCAGCTCTAGCTTTAGCTGATGACGTTTCCAAGGACCAGATCTTATGTTTAGAAATGCAGTCACTTGATCCCTGGTACCACAAAAAAAAAAAAAAAAAAAAAAAAAAAAAAAAAAAAAAAAAAAAAAAAAAAAAAAAAAAAAAAAGAAGAAAAGAAAAAAGAAATGTAGTCACTCTGGCTGGCTCCCAGGGTGCTCCCTGATGATTAAGCGTGTTGAGGGAAGTAGTCTTATGGTGTTACTGATGGCGTCTGACCTCTAGCAATCTTTGCACCTTGATACCTTACCTGTCTTTACAGTTTTTCAAGATGCCCCGTTTTTTTTTTTTTTTTTTTTTTTGGGGGGGGGGCAGAGCCATGGATTGAACTCTGGCCCTTGTACTTGCCAGGCAAGCACTTATTCTACTGAGCTATCTCCCCAGCCCCTAACTGTGTTTCTTATAAACTGGGGACATCTTTTTAATCTTAAACTATGGAATATCAATATTAAGCATAAGCAAACTTTGAGAATCATTTATCTTGTGGGATATCCTTTAGAAGTGACTTACTTGCTTTCTGGCATGTATTTTCCAGCTGTGATTTGCATCTTCACCTGGATCTTGGCCATGCTTTGAGTGCAGTTGTGATGCACACTAACATGTGCCCATGCTCTGTGCAGTGGTCTGTACCACTGTCCAATGTGGCCACACTGGCTTTTCTCCTGGGTCAGTTTCCCATCAGGTGACCAGGGGGAGATTGGGAGCAGCACACAAAAGACAGCAGCTTGTACTGAAATCATCAGAAGCAACTATCTCCTTTGTAAATGAATTGTCTTTCCTCAGAGTTGCCTTTATTAATGAGTTGAAGTAAAAAATCCTCATATCTCTCCATCCTTTGCAACTTTTGACCATGCTTGCATAGTTAATAAATCAGTCTCAAGTTGTTTGGCTAAAACCTCTCTTAGGATCCCAATCCACCTTCATTAGTGTGGTCCTAGAATATTGTTACCTCATTAAAGGGAGGCTTCACCATTCTGTCCTGATAGCATGCGAGTCAGTGGTCTTCCATGGCTCCATTTCAGGCTTTCCTTCAGGACTGTTGGACACTAATGTCACATTTGGTTTGGTCCCTGGGGACAGAGTGCTGAAGCCAAAAGCCTGTGTCCTTGCAGTCAGTGACAGCCAGAGACAGATGGCCCATGAGCTCCTTATTCCTTCTTCCCTCTGAAATCTTATAGAGAGGTAATGGATACTGAATCTGTATGAGGTAGACTAAGAAGGCAGTAGAGCTCAGATTGAACCAGATCCCCCTGTAGAAGATTCAGGTGCAGAGAGTCACAAAAAAGCATCTTGAGCATGCACAAAGAGAGCTGTAAGTTAAGGAAGGGAAAAGCAAAGGCAGACTTGCTGAATGTGTGTGATTTAGGTACTAAAAGTAGAGTCTGAAAGTCAGTTTTGAAATAAGAATGACCATGTTTTTCACAAGAAAAAAGAAAAAATATCAATGAAACAGTTTTAAAACAGGTTAGTAGGATGTTTACAGTAATTAATACATTGCATATTATTGTCTTCATTGTAGTTTTTCAGAAGACAAGACACAGACATGATATGGTATTAACATTTGATCAGTAACCCCAGACAGACTCTTCAGAAAGGAAAGATTTTATAGGACATTGGTATTGTTTTGTATCCCTTGATACAGTAGCTATGGGGAAAAGGAAATCACATTCGTGTGCCTGCCTCTACGTGCCCTCCCAAATTCAAGGCTGAAATAAGCTCCCTTAATGTCAAGCTGAACTGTGTGTGTGTGTGAGGCAATTAGGCAAATCATCTGGTGCTGCCACCTAAGATGAGACCCCCAGAGTGAGCTGGTGCCATCACCATCACCAGCAAGCCAGCTCTGTCTGGGGAGCAGAGTGGCCTTCCCTGGGTGCCAGCTCTACACACCCAGGTCTTTGAGGCTGGAGCATTGTGTTAACCACTAAACTGAACAGCTTGTCTAGAGGAGGGTGGTCACAGTGATGCTGTTTTCCAGCCTGACCCCCTCCACCCCCAGGATTGCAGCAAGCAATGGTCGTGTTTTCTGGATCCACACGAGAGCCTCCTTGGCCATGGCCAGCCCCTTTCAGCAGAGAGAGCCTGAGTTTGCTGTGAGGTGGAGCTTCAGGGTGTCCCTGGTAGCAGGGGAGAAACGGCACCACCCACAAAGTGAAGCGACAGTCCTCACACACCGATAGGACGTTCTGTTGCCTTTCTCAGATACTGCTGTGGGAGAAGCTCCCAACAGCACCCTCACTGGGAGAGTTGTGTCCCAGGCCCACGGCTGGTGACGTAGGCCTGGAGACTATGTTGGCAGGTCAGACAGGTGCCAATGCTGTAGAGAAAGTTGAACTTGGGATCTGGAAGCTGAACAAGTTCACATTGCATGTGTGGTCATGAGGGAGGGATCTCCTCTACAAGTTCACCAAGTGACCCAAGTAGGTCCTGATGTAGGAAGGGTAGCTTATTTGAAAGATAGCTCTTTAGAGTTGCTCAGTCTGGGTGTCCCCAAGGATGGACCCCAGTTTAGAGTGTAAGACTTGTCTTCCTAAGTAAAGATGCGACTGAATTCCAACATATCACCAGTGACAGCCTATTTATATATGGCAGTGTCAGAAGCCAGGTAAAGAAGCTGGGAGGTCAGGTCCTTGTTTGTTTGGTTTTTTTTTCATTAACCTTATTGAAAACAAATAATTACATATCATACTAAAATTATAGGCATATAATGAAATGTGAAAAATATGATATAGACCATGATTTTCAGAGAAATATTTCTGAAATGAATGCATTGCATGAGATTAATAATAGATTGCACATTGTAAATAAATTATTTACAAAATTAAATGAGTATAACAATAAAAATTGTCCAAAATAAAGATGAAAAATTTACAGATTAGTCATACAATAGTTCATTCTGTGTCAAAATCAAGAAACTTATATTCATATAATTGGACTTTTCAAGGTAGAAAGAGGTAGGTAATAAATATTTAAAGATTTAAAATTTCTGAATTTAGTTGAACTTACGATAGCCAGTTTGGAAGAAAAATGAACCTTTTGCACAAGAAATTTGAATAAAATCATACCCAGATACAAAAAAATGAAATTGTCCAAACCTTATTATAAAGAAAAAAAATCATTAAAGCATATGCATAAAAAATTAGCTATGGAAGAACAAAATTAAATAGCATCTTATTCCACATTAGAAAAAAAGACCAAGTGAGTAAGAAACTAGACTAATTAAAGGACTGAAAGGGAAAAAACAGATCTGTCCTCTTTGAATTTTATACTTAGAAAATATACCTTTGAAAACTAAAAGTAAAATATTTTCCAGTTATACAAACTTGAAATAGTCTAATACCTCCAGACATAGCATGTAGGAAAATAACAAAGAGCATAATTCAGGAGGCAAGAGAAGTTGCTGTATGCTCCTGGAAGAAGAATAAAGCTCTCAAAATGATAGTTTTTCAGGACTATGTCGAATATATTAGATGAACCCATTTAAAAGGTCATTAAAGATTTCTATGAAACAGTATCAATCTTATGTCAAGTTATACATGTATCTTTTCAATGTGTGTGTGTGTGTGTGTGTGTGTGTGTAAAAGTTAGGGAAGAAATATTATAAAGTCAATGGAAAATGGAAATATACTTTTTAAACTTTCTAATACTGGGCCAGAAGATGGCTCAGTGGAATAAGCGGTTGACTGGCAAGCACAAGGACCTGAGTTCAATCCCTGGTTCCACCAAAAAAAAAAAAAGTTTCTAATACTAGGAGAAAATATTATAACATGTATTTTAAATAGGTTGTAAGTCAAATATACAGTATCAATCTTAAAAATTAAGATTAAGCAATATTCAAAAAGTTAAATACTAATTAATTAAAAAGTAAATGTTTCAAAACAATTGAACTAAGAAAAAGTTTTCATGATAGTAAAGAATTACTAAGAATAAAACATAAGATCAATACTAGAATGACAAATAAATGACCAGTACTTCTGACAGATTGGGGACAGGATATCACACAAAGTTCTAGTATGTCATGGACATGGACAGTGTCTGTGATGCTTACTGGTGGCCAGGTGTCATTTGTGGGACTGAGCTACTGCTATTTTCTTGATATCCATGCTGTAGACCCAGACAGAATCATGATCCATAGGGTGCAGGAGAAGTCCATTTGTAGAATATGCTGATGGAAATATCTTGCTTCTGTATACAGAAGAATAACAGAAAGACTGCTTTTTTAAAATTTTATTTTATTGAAGTACAAATAGCAATAAGACAGTTTCAAGACACATTAACAGGACAGATTCAATAAATTAATACATTGCAAATGGTTTTTGTAATGTTTTGGTATCATACAAGGTGCATACATGATATTATACTTACAGACATTATTATAGCAGATGTCTCTTATCAGTAAATTAAGAGAGTGTAGCTGTTTACTTATCTTATATTTTTATACCTGAATTATATCACAGATTCAATAATTAATACTTTCTACCTTGTTATTTTCCTGGTGGTTGTCCATAGTACTAGAAGCCGACATAATATCTTGTCCAACCACTATTAGTGCAAATTTTCCTTCTCATAGAATTATGCAGAAGCATTGCATATTTATCCTAACTACAGTTTATACACAAACATCATGATTCTTCCTTTCTATACCCCTTTTTTTGTCTAGACCTATCAAAGACGGGCATTCCATTGTCATTCAACCAA
>PVKA01018038.1:0-44632 GCA_004027165.1 Ctenomys sociabilis | reverse complement strand
AAAAAAAAAAAAAAAAAAAAAAAAAAAAAAAAAAAAAAAAAAAAAAAAAAAAAAAAAAAAAGAAAAAGAAAAAAGAAAAAAGAAAAAAAAAAAAAAAGAGTTGCTGGTAGAAGTGCTTTGCACTCCCATTTCCCCCAGCTCTGAACATAAAAGTTTAAAAGCACAAGTAAAACAAAAAACTTCACTGATTATGTAAGAGAGGAGGCAAAGTTGTATGTGGCAGTGCTAGCATGTAATTCAAATACAAAGGAGGCTGAGGCAGGAAGACCAGCAGCTGGAAGCCAGTCTGGGATAAACAATGAAACTTCGTTTCAAAATAAAGCATAAAATGGCTTGAGATGTAGCTCAGGCTAAAGTACTCTGAACTTAAGTCCCAGTAGCACACGTGCACACACACATATAATGCACACACACACACACACACACAGACACACTTGCATAGTCCATGACAATAGTCCTTGGGAGTCCAGAGTCCTACATGGCTCAATAGTTTTGTAGAGGTTAGGAGGTTTGTAAACAAGCCAGACAAATTTGTCTTTAAATTAAGGCAGGATAAAAGGAGGATTCTTTTGGCTGCAAAAAGGAAAATAAAATGGAATTTTGTTCAAATGCACTAAAGTAGTCTGAAAATTTGTTTTGAAAATAAGAGATTTTTAGCTATTTCCCTGAGAGAAATTTTTGTCATTTCTCTGAAAGAAGTGGAAAGTATTGCGTGGATGAACTCTGTTTTCTGTGCAGACAGAAAGCAAAATTAGGCCATGCAGTACTGAAGCTCAAAAACCATTGTTGGTAAAAGGAACAAGACAAGTAGAGTAAAAGGTGGCCACTTAGTGCACAGAGGTCATCGAGAAAGACAAAAGCCACTGTCCTATCTCAAAAAGTTAATAGAAGAGACTGTGCTGCTTGTGCTTAAGCAATCTCATAAAATATTGCCGTCTAATGTAGCAGGCTAAGTTTGAAATTGTGGGAGGTGACATACAGAGGGTTAGTTTTATTCCACTGAACTCAAATAGATCTTCAAGATTTAGAGACCTTTTTTAGTTAACCAAAAAAAATCATAAATTCAAGAGAGATTTAGTCATAATAGGAACCATAGTTGCCATGTGGAAAGGCTCTCAGGTTTAGGAGTTTACTAAGTTGAGAATGTCACCTGGTCCTAGCAAATAATATTGTTGCCCTTTTTAAGACCGGTTAACCCTAGGATTTGCTGAGTATTGTTTAATATCTAAAACCCAGGAGTTTTCTGGTAAAGATTCTAGACTTTTATGAAGAAGAGACAGTCTGTTTGAACTCTTTGAATTTTATTCTCTTTTGACATGAAACTATGGAACACTCAGATAATTTATATCATGTTAGTATTCCTATAAGAGAAAACAGGTAAAACAATATGTAGAAAGCAGTACCAATAAATCTTATTGCAAGGATTAGATGTGCTTAAGTTATTAATTCACACAACTTGCAATTGCTAAATGTATATAACTTAAATGTTACCATCCCACAATTTAAGATACTCTTCAAAAACATAAATCCATGTACTTATATTAACCGTAGGCTTCACAAATCAGAGAAGTAAATAGAATGCACAAGAGTCAAAGGATAAATAATATAAATGTGTATTAGTTATATTACCTAATTAAAGCCATGACCTGTTAATACAGCTATGGATTTATTTTTAAAATGTCATTAAATGTACTACTCATAGCATGGTTGTTTCCAGTGTTGGTAAGTTATTAAAGTTCTTCACTTTCATAGAGTCCAGACTGAGCTGCCAAACGCTGAAACTCTCCTTCAGGGTTGAAGGCTTGTTTCACATCCAAACCTTTCCCATTCAGCGCTAGATATTTGCTGAAAGTTGGTCGAACACGCAACTGCTTAGGAGCTGGCAGAGTTTGGTTTGGATGGGCTGAAATAGATCAAATAAACGTCAGTTCAGAAGGTCTGTGCTCAACAAATGGGTTGTACTTAGGCTGCATTTTCAGGGAAAGAGGAAAACTGATTATGGAGAAAAATTTCTCAGATTTTAGGCTATGTTGAGATTTGTGTTTCTCATTAAATTTTCCTGATTAAATGCATATGAAGACTTAGGTTGATAGCAACATACCTGTAACATCTAACCTTGTGTTACATGTGGTCACACCAGCTTCATTAACTGCAGACACGGTATACCACCCCGCATCTTTCTTGTTTACATCTTTTATCAGTAAAGTAATTCTTCCTGCATTATCATGATACAAGCTGGAAAGAAATACGAAAATACAGGAGTTATGTTGTTTTTAGAGAAAGCTTGAGTTATCTCTGATCTACCTAATCTCCTAATTGAAATTCCAAGGCTGTATCTACTCATTGTCAAATAGCTATTGGTTTTCTTGTATTCAACAACCACCTGAGGCTACACAAAGCACTGGGCCTGATTCCCAAGCACCAAAGAAGCCAGACTTTTATTTTTGAGACAGAATTTTGGTATGTAGCTCAGACATATTTGATTTGAACTCTTAATCATCCTGCATCAACCTCCAGAATGCTGCTGTTATAGGTATGTGCCACCATGCCTGGCTCTCCTTCCCCCTTAATGTTGTTTATGTCAGTTATGTCTTTGAACCATCTTTCTTTTTTGTCTTTTATCATTTTTAACTGTATTTGATTATTTCAGGGTCTCACTATGAGTTTGGACTCATGGTAATCCTCCAGCTTTTGCCTCTCCAGTGCTGGGATTACAGGTGTGTGCCACCATGCCCAGACTTTGGCCATTTCAGTTGCCCTGGAAGCAGGACTGGCATGGAATGTGATGCTAGGAATGAAACTGTGATCCCTGCACTTGCATAAGCAAGTACTTTAGTCTGCTGAATACCTCACTGGCCCTGCCTTAAATTTCAATTAGTGGAATCTAACTTAATGAATTCTATTTTAAAACTAGAAAAATTGAGATAATAGTTATATCATTCATAATACATGTTAAAGTATAATTGGATTCACCCAAATAAACTAGAGAAGTCTAGAAATACTTTTCTTACCTTATTCGGTCACTGTTGAATTGCACCATTTCATTATTCCTTTTCCAGAAAATCTTTGGTGGAGGTATTGCTGAGATCTGACACTCTAGTTTCACTGATTCTCCCTCAAAAACCTTTTTGCTCTGTGGTTTATAGATAAACATTGGTGCCCTTTTGTGTTCTTTTGCTACATATTAATGAAAATTCAAGTATTTAGAATATAATAAAAATAGTAAGTCAAAACAAACTATAATGAAATTTGTATGCTGACATTAAAAGTTTCTAAAAGCAACAAGAGACAATATATATTGGAAATTGGGAAGAAATTGTTCAAAATTAAACAAACTGATGGAGAAAGGGAAAAGAAAAAAGTATATTTATATGCAAGGTAGTTAAGATAGTTAGACAGCTAGTTTCTCTTAATTTATTGATAAGAAAATTTTGTGTTAATATTGTTTGGACAAGATATTATGGCTATATCTTATTCTCTGAATACTACAAAGACAACAATATGCAATGTATTAATTACTGTAACTCTTCTACTAGACTGTCTTGAAACTTTTATTGTTATTCTTACCTTTTCTCTTTCAAGTAAAATAAAACAAAGGCAACAATGGGATTTCAAACTTTCAAAAAATTTTTAATTAAGATACTTTAATATACATTGCTCTTTGTACTAGAATTCTAAAACTGTAATACTATAAAAGGATTCATTGAATTTATAATCATATTTCTTCAAAGAACTTAAGTCATCTCACGTAGAGGGAGTCAGCACCAGTGATGGAAGGAGAACCGCATATACAAATTGGATTCAAATTTGGTATCCAAAGAGGCATAGCTCAGTGAGAGCATTTGCTTATTACACACAGGTTGTGGTTTTGATCCCCAGCATGAGAAACACACACACACACAGTGCATTGGTCCTCTAAGTGATATCAAATTAGAAAATATTTCTTTAGTTTCTGTTACCCTCAGCTTTACTTTTTGCAACAAAAAAATTTGTAAAGGAGGAGGAAGGAACCATGTGCCTACCACACAAAATAATCCAGTGGAATAATGAATAAAGAGCTACTTAGTAAACTTAAAAGCAATTTTAGAAAATCAGTAATTGTTACAACTTCACTAAGAGGTGTACAGAGGAAATGGTGGTGCAACATTAGTGGCTCCTCTGAGGGAGTAATGGAGAGTTTGGATAGATGCGAGCCAAGATCTTTGAGGTATAATAGTAAAACATTTCTGAAGCCTTTGGCATATAGAGAATTTGCTTAAAGCTTAATCACTTTAATTGTGTGTGTGTGTGTGTGTGTGTGTGTGTGTGTGTTTTATTCCTACCACATTAGTTTTTTTTTTTTTTTTTCTTAGATTGAGGTCCTTCAGTGTATCATACAATACATAATCTTAATGATTTTTATTGATTTAGGGTAGAATATAAACTCAAGAAAATCATTCTTTAGCCTGATCAGGCACTTATGTAAATAAGCAGTAGATTATAGTGAAATATCTCTTACTCAATTATACTGTTATAGTCCTAGTATATTTGAAGTGTTTAAATTGTAGCAATTTTAATGAGAGTCACCCAGAGAGAGACATTCTCTCGGGTTTTCACAGAGAGCAAATTGGTCAAACAATGGCTGTGACTCATCCACATGGCTGACACTGACAAAAGATCTATAAACTGTTGGACATGGTTTCAGGGTAAATCCTGAGGGGATTTGACTGACCTTTTCAGATACAAAAGTTACATTTTTAGTTATATAGGTTTTGCTTTAACTTGGTCTTAACCATCCAGCAGAAAAGTATAGTCACAAGGTATAAAAAGTAAAGCCATATTAATATGCTGAGCTGTAAAAAGCTCAAGTCAGCAACTTCTGACATTACCAGTCCTATGGAAAACCCACTACTATTATGGACTACTGGACTATAGTGGCTTATTTTGCTGAATTCAAGCACCTACAATATTTGAATGGCAGTGGAACACCCCTCTCTGACAAGACAAAATGAAAAAGGGATATATAAATGAAGGGCCATTTTGTATATATACAAAATAGTACAGATATACAGCTATACAGCTACTTTCTCCTGGTTCAATGGGAGGAAAGACTTGTACTGAGAGTGTTTGGACAGGATGTCATGTCTGCATCTTGTACTCTGAGTGACTGCTGCGAAGACAACAATATGCAATGTATTAATTGTTGGAACTGTTCTACTGACCTGTTTTGGAACTGTCTCATTGCTATTTCTTTCTCACTGAAATTAATATAAAAAAATAAATCCAGACATCAATTTCCTAAGAACTAACCCTACCAAAACCACATTTGGTACATAGGTTTTATCATCCTTGTTTTCTAAAGCAAGTAGGAATATCTTTGTTATAGAGACAATTTTCCTAGTAAAGGGAACATAGTGAGAAACTAAAAGCTGACATTTCCAGTTTTCAACTATGCAGTTAGAATTATTACTGTTTATGACCATGCTATAAAAAATCACGATTTGCTTGATTACTTTAAACAATAAATCAGATAAATGGTTGGACTCAACCTTTTTACTTTTAAACCCTAAATAATCAGTAGCAATACTTGCATTATTTCATTTGATATAAAATTATAGTTTATTTTCTACAAAAAGCTTTTATTATAAACCTGTCGTTCTAGTTTCACTGACTTTTCCTCAAAAACATCTTCTTTGATTGTTGTAGAGATACATGAAAAATAAGATAATATTGATAGGGGCCAGGGACATAGCTCAGTAGAATAAGCACTTGCCTGGCAAGCACAAGTTCAATGCCTGGTTCCATTAAAAAAAAAAAGATAATATTGACAATAACTCTAATGAAAACACAGCATGCTTACCCCACAAAGCAATCCAGCTGACAACAAGCAAATCTTCAAATGGAAATACATCCTTCCATTATTAAACTGGAAACTGGTTGGTTCACTCTTAGCTAACATTATGTCACACTAATGCCATTCTTTTTTCTTTTTTAATTGACATTGCACTGGATTATTTAGACGTTAACTTTGAATGTGAGGTTGTGCGTAGATTTTCTTTTTTAATACCTTCTCTTAGAGTACTGTAAAACTATATTTTCTTTTTCAGTATGAATGGCTCTTAAGGGGTCTTACCGAGGACGTCCAGCTGCACAGTGAAGGTGGCCTCTCCCGCTCTGTTCCTGGCCACACACACATAAGCTCCTGCATCTGAGGCTCTGACCACTTCGAAGATGAGTGAGTGAAAGCCTTTCTCAGACACTATCATTTTGTGCAACTCGTCAGAGTGCACTGGCCTTCCATTTATATACCATGACACGTCAGGGGCCGGCAGTCCACTCACCTAGACCGAGAGACGCAGGGTACGGTGGGATTTTATTTTATTTTTAATATCTCGGTATTTTTTTTCATTTACCATGATACCAGGAATGAGATGGTCATTAAAATGTTATCATGGAAAGCTGAGTAGGAAATGAGTATTTTATTTTAACATATCTCAAATATAGAGCCCTTAGAGTAGATGAAGAGTTTAAGTTCTATGTCAAAATCTTTTGGTGTATCTTGTTATAAAATATAAAAGGTACACCCAGAAGCCTTGAAAATATACTCTTGAATTCTGTACATGTGAGAAATTTGACGAGGGTACAGAATATCAGCACCAACAGCCATCACTCTCCTTAACTGTTTTGGTTTTTAAGGTTTTAAAATAGATATGTTTGCAACCCATAATAATTAAACCTGTTTGGGGAATCAGTACATGTCCATGTTGCGTCTTGACCATTTCTGCTTCCTTTTTCTCTGTATCCTTTTCCCCTTGCCCAAGCCCCCTTCTTACTTCCATGAAGTTTATCACCCTATTTTCTAGTGTCCCCTTTTATCTTGCTCTTCCAATTATTTAAATTTGGGGCTTTTTGCATAAGGAAAACCACTTGATATTTAACTTTCCCTGTACGATTCATTCCACTTAGCATTATTGTCTCAAAACCCATCCACTTTCCTTCAAGTCCCTCAATTTTGCTGGGTGTGCCCATACATGCTTGTGATCCCAGCACTCAGAACACGGAGGCAAAAGGACTGTAAGTTTGAGGCCAACCTGGGCTTGAGGTTGCAGTAAGCTTGAGGCTAGCCCAAATTATAGACAAGGTGCTGCCTCCCAAATCCAAAAAAACAAAAACAAGAACAAAACACCAAATTACTCAAATTTATCTTTCTTTATGGCTAAGTAGTACTCCATTGTGTATATATAGCTCTTTTAATGAATATATAGGCCACTTTCGTCATTTAGCTATTGTGAATTGTGCTGTTATAAGCACAAATATGCAAATATCACTGTACTTTAAATCATTTGGAAAGATACCCAGAAATATAGCTGGGTCAAATGGATTCCGATTTTTAATTGTTTGAGGAGTTTTCATACTGATTTCTGTAGTTGTTATACTAGCTTACACCCTGAAAACAACAACAATGTCGAAGGGTTTCTTTTTCTCTGAAACTTCACCAGCACTTCCCCCTTTTTTTTTTTTTTTTTTTTTTTTTTTTTTTTTTTTTTTTTTTTTTTTTTTTTTTTTTTTGCAGAACCGGAGATGGCACTCAGGCCCTTGTGCTTGCCTGGGAAGCACTTATTTCCACTGAGCCATCTCCCTGGCCCTAGCACTTCTTTGTTTTGAGTCCTTAATAATAACTACTCTTAGAGGAATAAGACGGAAGCCCAGTGTTGTTTTAATTTGCATTTCTCTAGTGGTCAAATGTGCTGAACATTTTTTTTTTTGACTTGACAGAATTTTAAACCTAAGCAACACTGGAACTCATTTGTCCATTTATAGGTTTTCACAATTGTAGTACCTGGTTTTGTGATTGAAAATGGACAGCAGGAGTTCGAAAAAGGTGTATGTAATTTTAAAAAACAAAATAGGAGAATTAACTTAATACCATATATTGTTTTCAGGCTATCCCAAATCCCATTTCTTTCACCTACTTGTTAAAATAATTTTAAATTCCTATATTTGAAATATTGCTGTATGCTACATTGATCTCCACAAGGACTATGGAATTATGTTTTTTTTTTCTATGTACTTGAGCTATAGTGTACTGTATGATTGGGAGGCTTTTTTTGTTTTGTTTTGTTTTTCTGTTTTTGTGGAACTAGGGATTGAACTCAGGTCCTTGTGCTTGTCAGGGAAGCACTTATTCCACTGAGCCATCTCCCTGGCCCTGATTGGGAGGTTGTTAAATGCTTTTATATAAGCCTCAACGTTAATTTTCATTGATAGGAATTTTTTTTTTTTGTACCAAGAATCAAATTTAAGATCTTGAGCTCACTGGGCAGGTGCTGCGCTGCTGAGCTATATCCCCGGCCCAATAAGGAATCTTGAAAAAGTTCTCTGAAGTGAGGACATTGAAAATGCACTGGCTCTACAGAAAGAAGGATTAGGGTGCACGGAGAGAAGAGAAGGAAGTAAAAGAGGGGCAGTGGAGGGTGAAAACAATCAAATATGTTATGTACATGTAGAGCCATGGCACAATGAGACCCATTATTCTTATAACTAATATGCACTAATAAAATGAAAAAATATTCCTGACACTTCTCCATCAAAGAAAGTGTCTTCTAATGTGCTGTTCTATCCTACAGAACTGTTCTAAGCCAGGAGACAGCAAGGTGGCTTAAATTTGTCAATGGAGGATAATTATGGTTTAGAAATCTTATCAGAATACCTTCACTTAGAGTACTTATTAGCTATGCCTCCTCACTGAGTGAATCCTTATAATGTTACTAGGTGAGTGTTTTTGTTACTACTACTTTGCAGATGCAGAGTAATTAGGTAACTTGTCTCAGTTTATACAGCTGGAAAGTGACAGGGAAGGGGTCTGACTCCAGGATTTGGTTCTTGTTCATTGTAAATACTATTTTCAAGCCATGTAGCAAGCTATGAAGTAGGAAGAGGATTTTTTTTTAAACATAGTAACCCATTGGTGAATTTTCTCCAGCATTTAAAAACTTTTCTCTTACTTTGAAGTCCATTCTACAGAATCTTCCTTCTTCAATTGACATGTTTTCCGGCACTTGAATGAACCGTGGTGGGTAAAATTTCTCCTGGATTGCATCCTGGTCATTCACATCTCCTCTTGAGGACGACCGACTTCTACAAAGGTATTTTAACAATAATTGTGCATAAATGTTACCACTGCTTTTTTTATTCAAACAAATATAATTTGGTCATCAAGTTTAAAAGCCTAGTATTTGGGGCTGGGTAGATGGCTCAGTGGAATAAGTGCTTCCCTGGCAAGTGCAAGGGGCTGAGTTCAAATCTCCAGCTCCACAAAAAATAAGAAATAAAAGCCTAGTATTTGCTGTTCGATCTGATGACATAATCATAATGGGACCTTGGGGCTGTGTTTAGTTGGTTGTATTTGGAGAATATTAGGTAGCAACTTAGAAATACTAGATGCAAATGTTGTATCTTTCTTTTTTGCAGTGCTGTGAGTTGAGGAAACTGATCTATGAGTACTCCATGGATTATTTTTGTTGCCTACAAAGATTATAAACTGAGAATTGGATTGCCATTGGCATTAGAAAGTTGTATAACATGGAAACATGATTTTCTCTTATCTGACAAAAAAACTTTAAAAAGAAAATATGCTTATTTTTTTTTTCCAGTACCAGGGATTGAACTCAGGACCTTATGCTTGCCAGGCAAGCACTTACTGAACTAAGCTATCTCTCCAGCTCTTGATAAAAAACATTTTAAAAACTTCTCTGATAGTTAATACAAACATCTGGGTTATTATGTTCAACATTATGGAAATTCCCCCGTGTTTCTGTTTGTTTGTTTTTGGTGGAACGGGGATTGCGCTTGCCAGGCAGGTGCTTATTCCACTGAGTCATCTCCCCAGCCCCCTCTCCTGTGTTTTTAAAAAAGGTATGTATGTAGTAAACTTGAAAACTTTATAAACATCACATTTTAAGGTGAAAATATTTTAGGCAGCAAAAAAATATTTCTTTAAAAGCTGAAAAGAAATATTTACCTTACTTGTGCTGTGGGAACTTGTAATCGTGCATGACCTGAGTTGTTCCGCTTGAAATTAAAACAAAGCGAGAATGTCAACATGTCACTATTAGTTTAAAATGAAGCAAGATTAAGCAGTTGCCGTTGAAAGGAACACTCCTATTTGGTTGTACTTGTAGAGACAGCCCGTTTCATACATTCAACTTTTAAGTTTTTAAAGTATAGTAAATAACCATGTCTGTTGCAAGAAATCTCGGAGTTAATAGAACTATTCAGTATGTATTATTTATGAAAATTAGTGACACTTGGAATTGATAATGTTCTTTTTCACATGACTATTTTGTGACAAAGGATAATGTGTTCCCCTGGGTATCTGAAATGTGAGCGTATAGTACAGTTTGTCCTTTAGTAAAACGGGAATAGACATGAAGTCATTTATGTTGGCAGTAGGTACAACGTGTCATGCCTGCCGCTCAGAAGTGGCACCAGGGGCAGTAAACACATATTAACTGCAAAATACTTCTTGTTTTAGCTCACGTCATAAAATTCTGTTGGGCACCATTAAAAATATATGTAGAACTATAAAAAATACCTTGAAAAATAGCATTAATTGCTTCCTGCTTAAAAGGATATATTTAAGCAAACATCTTTTAAGATTTATATTTGTACCCCAGAAAATTAGTTCTATTTGAAAATAAAATTAAGAATTGTTAACTATTAAATGGTTAGCGTTTATTTTGTGTATTTTATTGTTGTTGGTAAAAAGCAAAAGAAATAGAAAATATAATTCTAGACCAAATACCTAAACTACACCTTCATATAAATGTAGATAATCTTAGTATAAATTATTCATTTTGGGACAAATCGTTTAGCCAATATATTTTCTCCCTTTAAAATAAGTCTTACATCTCTATAGCAATTTTTAACTAATCTCAATGTTATTTAAATAAAATATCAAAACAACATGGTCAATTCAGCAATCCATCAAATCAACTAATATTTTGGCATAAAATATAAATAATCCAGTTGAATTTAAAATATCCAAGTTAAGTTTTGAATTTTCGTTTGAATATATTATATTCACAAATGAGTTAATTCAGTCACACTATAATTTTTTTATTTTATTTTTTATTTTTTTATTTTTTTAGTCACACTATAATTTGAAGACACTATTATTTACATGTTAGTTGAAGTATAAATAATAAAATCTGTCTTTTCTAGTTTCATAATGATATTTCTTGCTTGCCCTGGTATTATCACTTTCAGAGTAAATGGGAAAATAATCTATCTTTGTTTCTGGAATCGTAAGTTATTCACTTACAAGATAAGCAGTCTTTGATTAAATATTGCTCTAAGTAATTTCCACTAATAGATATGAGTTCATGGCCCTATTTCATTCTTTTTTTAAATCTATAGAGACAAAAATCTTCTTTTCACTTTTCTATATGTGGAAGCTTAGAATTTTTGAATTCCTGTTGGAGGCCAATTTCTCGGGGACTTCTGGGGAAAACATGACTGAGAACTGCAGAGGGAAAACAAAATGCTTCAGCAATACTAATGCTTCAGTTTCTTCTCTCACAGTACATTTTTGGGCCACCAAATTAATCTCTTCTTGAAAAAGATCTATTGTTAATCATAGACTTGTTATTCAAAAGAATCATTTAAAAAATAAAATAACAGTTTTGAATACAGAAACATGTCAAAAGGAATTAGCCTTTCTAGTACTATTACAAGTATACATTAAAGTAGCATTGAAGTGATTATTGACTTATAAAATTACAATTTAAACTTTTAATCGAGACCCTGTCTCAAAAAGACAAAAAAAAAAAAAAAAATCTATGCTGTTAAGGATTCACAACTCAAATTCTCTGTCCACGTAGACATTATAAAAAAGTCCTATATCTAATGACTCCTAAGTGTCCAGACAAAAAGTAATTCTGTTAGTCTCCCGGTGTTTTGCATCTGTGACATTTCATATACAGTTAACAGAACTATAGGACATGGGGTAAAATTTGAGACACATATAAATAAGTGTATCAAATATATATATATATATAATATTTGTGACATATATACATAATGACATGTTTTTCCAGTGTTATTTATAAACGTGTAGAAAAGCAGATCTTCTAAAACTACACAGAACAAAAGTGCTGCAAGCTGGATACACAGTAGTACACATTTGTGGTCCCCGTTCCTCAGCAAGCCAATACAAAAGGCTTGCTAGGGCATGGGAGTCTGAGACCCACCGAGGCAACACAACAAGACCCCCATCTCTTCAAAAAAACTTCCAGTTGGATAGTCCTTTAATTTACCTGTGGTGAATCTTGTGCATCACTGTTCTCAGGCTGAAACACAGCAGCTGCATTCTGTGGCCCGAGCAGTCTGCGAGCCATCTTTTCCTCATATGTCAGCCGCTTTAAAGAAAGTCGTTAGAGGATAGTGGTGAGGTTTACTGCAAGGAGTCTGAGCAGAGTTAACTTACTAAAACTAACATTCTAAGCATGAACTTCAAGGAAGTATATTTCTATCTATTGAATTATAGATTCTATATTCCCCAAGCAAAGCCTTTTCTTCCATTCAAAGCATTTATTTCTCTCTGTATAACTTCTCCGATGTCTAGTAAAGATTCCCACTGGATCTTTTTGTTTCTATGAAAGTCAATCATAATCACCCTTAAATAAGTTTCTCTCAAGTCCCATCCCAATTATTCTCCATTATCCTAATATCCTCTATTTTTGAACATAGTATTCCCTACCTGAACATTCACAAATAGTTTTATTAAATGAATACTGATGACTTGAATTCAATTAAAAAAAAAAAGCTTAAAAATCTTTTATCTATTTGGTATAGAGTCTTGCTACGCAGCCCAGACTCATAGCGACTGTCCTGTCTCAGCATCCCCAGTGCTGGGATTATAGGCGTGTGCCACCAAACCTGGTTTTAGTGGCCAGCTTGGTGCAAGAGGCCCAGGGGCAACATGGAATGTGGTACTGGGGACTGAACCCAGGTCTTTGTGCTTGCCAGGCAGGCACTTAGACCACTGAGGTATCTCCCCAGACCTTGAATTCACTTCTAATTGAGAGCCATACAACTGATATGCTAAATGCATAATCATTTAAATTAAAGGGAAATAGATACTCTTGCAAAGATAAGTGGGTGCTAACATGCACATAAGAAATGCATAAGTATAATAGTTATGTTTATTTGCCCATTAATATCATACACCAACATTGCATTGATAGTATTTCTTATGTTATTTGGCTATCTGACATATAATGAGGGTAATAGTTAAAAGAAATTTTTCATTAGCTTTATTCTTCTACTATGGAAAACCAATATTTGACTTCATGCGAAGTATTTTGAAATAGTATACCAATATTCCTTATTTTTAGGTAACTTTATTCCTTGCTGCCTTTGTGAACATAAATCTGTGACACAGAAGGAACTTTCCTATTGAAATTAGATTTGTATAGTTTAATTGGCCTTTTGTACTAAAAAGAGCTCTTGCCCACTTGATTTCCATTATGAAGAATGGATTCCTTGCATTTCAGCTTTCTCTCCAAATCTTGAATCAAAGCTTCTTTGGATCCTTGTATCTCATGGTCAGGAGTCCTTGGTGCAGGCTTAGCATTTGCAGTATGGGATGGCTTAGCATTGACAGGTTGGCCAACTGAGGGCTGTTGATAGCTTTAAAAGGGAAAAGAAAAGATTAAAATTTGTTATAAAATAGAAGTGACTCCATTTTGTGAGCTATCTTTAAATAAGTGGAATTTATCACTTCAGACTATTAGTTTTATTAAAAATACCAATTGCCCTAAAAATAGTAGAAAAGGATTACTCCTTTTCCTCTCCTTTATTAATGAAAATTAAATGGCAGAGGCAAGAATTTAGGCATAAGGATGGCATCCTCCTTTGAAGAATGAGAGAGTAAGTCTAATTAACAGTAGCTTGTGAGCTCTGGTCTCCCCATTGAATGTCTTCAATTTGATTGATGGGTAGATACTAAACAATGTGCTGTAAGCGGCTCCTATGGCCTCAAGAGAGCTGTTTTTTTAGCATCTGTTCTTAGCTACCTGTCACAGTGTGAAACTGGTGGTGGGAGAAGTATTCACACTGGGGAAATGGGGAATGCAACACATCAGGGCTACTTCTCCTAGCGCCCATTGCTGGACACCTACCAGCGCACCACTGGTGTTTAGTGAATGTGCTGCTGCTCTCAATGCAATCTACAGCTTACCTTGTCTGGCTTTCCTATTAATTTCCCATTTATATTAACTTTATTGTCTAGAAAATCCTAATTATAATTATGTTATATAACAAATAAATAAGTAACGAAGTGATCTTTATTTAAAAAAAAAAACAAGTAGGCAAGGTAGAGGAAGAAATACAGCTGAAGAAACAGGTTGAAAATATACAGATCTGAGTATTAGTTTACATGTTTAAATACTTATTTCAAGTTCTGTTCCTAAATGTACTTCTAACCTGTCCTTACCTCTCCCAAAAGTTCCTCATTGTTTCTAATAGAGGTGATAGCCACAACTAAGGGAATCTTGCATTTTTAGCTCTGTTAGGTTGCTTAACCTTCTCATAGTGCTTTGTTCAGTGTGTTTTGTTTGTTTTTTTTTTGTTTTTGAGACAGGATCTGACTGTGTAGTCCAGCCTGGTCTTGAACTCACTGTGTAGTCCAGGTTGGCCTCCACCTCATGCCAGTTCTCTTGCCTCAGGCTCCTGTGTGCTGGGATTACAGGGGTGCACCACATGGGACAGCTAGTTCTTGTTCATTTTTAATCGAGTTTACTTGTTGCATTCACTACAGGGACCCAGGCAGCTTACAGCAATCTATTAAACATGTGAAAATTCACCTTCACCATAACAAAACATCTCTACTTTGTTACTGGTCTTTTCTCTGGTATATTCTCATCCAAATGACCTCAAAGATCATTAAAAGAACTTGTGAGCTAAGTGGAATTGTATGTTCTCTGAGTGGAGCCAGAGTTTTCTCTTTTGCTGACTTTGGTGACTCGGTTAATAATCATTAGATTATAAGCATATTGAAGAAAAAGGTGTCATATTATTTATCACTGTAAGATTTTATATCCAGTAATGTAAAGAATGGTTGCAGAAAACACTGTCAGTTCAGTAAATGAATGTTTATCATTGTATGCAAAATGCTCTGTATTGAAAGTTAATGGTATACATTTTCCCAAGTCACATTTCAAATATTCAGATTTTCACACTTGTCTATATATTATTCTTAGCTAATATCTTACTTGTTCAGTTAAGTAAATAGCCAAAGCAAGTGTTGAAATAGATTTTTCACTCCTCAAGATTGAATTCGTAGGGTTAGGGAGATAGCTCAGCGGTCTAAGCACCTGCCTGGCAAGTGTAAGGATCTGGGTTCAGTCCCTGGTACCACATGCCATGTGGGCCCTGGGAGCCTAGCAGGCCACCATCACCAGGTGTGGTGGTGCATGCCTGTAATCCCAGCACTGGGGAGGCTGAGACAGGAAGATTATTATGAGTCCAAACTGAGTAGTGAGATCCTGTACCAAATAAATAGGTGAAAAAATAGATAAAGATTTTTTTTTTTGCCCAACTCAGCCTACCGTGAGGGTGGGGCTGGCACAGCATGTGGTGCTGGGGATTGAACCATGGTTCCCTACACCTGCCTAAGCTTGCCTAAGGCGCTTTAGGCTGCTGAGCTGTCTTGCTGGCTCAATAAAAGATTTTTAAAAATTAAGAAAAAAAGATTGCATTCTTGGACAGAAGTAGAAAATTCTTTTGGTCTTATAAATCTCATATTCTTCCAGTAGTATGAAATTTTAGGAGCTTATTATGTTCTTTTCTTGTGTTATTTTATTTATTTATTTTTTGAGACAGGGTTTCATGTTGTAGTTCTGCCTGGCCTTCAGCTCATTTTTAGTTCAGACTGCCTTTGAACTCAGTCCTCCTGCCTCAGCCTCCTCAGTGATAGCGTTATCAGCCTTGTCACCAGGCCCAGTCTATTGTGTTTTCTAATGCTAGGTTACCACTTTATACAAATCACATATCTGTTGAAAAGAATTAGAATTAGACACTTTATTTTCAGGGCTTCCTAACAAATTGTCTAAATTCTGAAGGGTGATTGAAATGAAAACTGAAAAGCATTGATGTGTATGTAAATTTGTTACTTTTTTCTATGAATCTTCCCATTACCCCAAGTATATATGGTATATAAGTGTTAGTGCTTGATATTTAATGCTATGTATAAGCTAATGTTATATCTGAACAGTGGTTTATAGGTCTTTTCTCTATTATTGATTATCCTGATTGTTAATTTTGTGACAGGAAACTGAGTTACCAAGCAAATAAGGTACTTGCTGAATGTTACACAACAAGCTTTTTGGAAGAAGTAATGAAAATTAAAGTGTTCCCCTCAATCTGTGATGTGTATTTCAGGCAACTGAATAAAACACTTGCTTAAGGACTTCCTATTGATGAAAAACTTAATAGCTTTCAAACTTCTTTAGGTCAAAAGCCGAAGGGTTATTTTAGAAGGCAGAGCAAACTGGAGCCCATCATAACAATGAGGGCGTTGTGCACAGTTGTTCAGAGTGCCAGGGCTTTCCACTCTGTACAGCTGGACACAGCATGGGTATCGAGTGGCCATGGGAAGATTAAAAGAGTTATCTATGTTGCTGAAAATGGAACAGCTAAAGCTGGATCTTCGATGTCTGGTTTGGGGAACTCCTAGGCCTTGCTTTCTTATTGTTTATTTTTTATTTTCTTCTTCCTCTCCTAGGTTTGCATGCAGTATTAGGTACATGGTTGAGGCTAAGTGAAAATCTGGTCAATAGCTTTCTTTTTTGTGCAGCAATTTGGAACAGGATGGCAAAACTATCTTAAGAAAAATATTATAGGCAGACACAGTAGTGCATACCTGTCACCCCAGCTGTTGGGAAGCTGAGGCAGGAGGATCTGCTGTGAGTTTCAGGGCCAGTCTGGGCTACATAGTGAGTTCAAGGACACCCTGAACTGTACAATGAGACCTTGTCTCACAAAACCTTAAAAAAAAATTATATACAGAAAAGATTTCTTTAAATTTTTATATGTCATCATAGGAAATTTGGAAAAAATAAAAAGCTAGATGAAAAATAATCAGAGTGTATGTAACCAAGAAAAACCCGTAAGGTATGATATTGGTACGATAGGAATTTGGGAGGGAGGGAGAAAAGGCTCTTATTCTTGAAGACATCCTTTAAAAAATATTAGGTCAAGCTTATGAGAATGCCACTTCTGTAGGCCAAAACCAATGGGCCATGAGCCATTTCAGACACTTCAGTCTGACACCTATAGGATTCATGATTTTAATTTTTAAAAATATGGAGAAGGTCTCATTGAGAATTGAATCACTATAGCCAGTTCAAGTCTGTTTTTCAGAATTGTCCACATAATAGAATTTCCAGAAAACATTATCTCTAGAAAAAGACTGAGAAAAATGAACAAGTTTCAGCAAATGTGTCAAAAAGGCTACAGTAACACGTATCTCCCAGCCGGCTTTCAGATGCCTCTGATTTAATTCTCAGAATTTCTGGTGAGCCAGGACATAGGAAAACTGATAGCCCTATGTTTGCAAAAGCATGAAGCATTCAGTTCATGTTTTAAAAAAAGCACAAGCACTATGGCCTTCTTCATATCAGGTTTTCTTATGACAGTCGTTGGGCTGTGAAATTAGTTGATGCTTGCACAAAGCTGCACGTATTCTTCCTGGGATTTTAGGTCGCCCTACCAATTTGAACAAGCTATAATTTTAATTACCAAAGCACACCTTAAAGTAATGACCTCATCTATTCAAACCTTTATTTTCATCATGGCAAGGAAAGCTCATACATGTGGGTGTTTGAATGCTAGATTTAAAAAAAAAAAACCAACGTTAATTTAAAATTCTTTTAGCCAAATGGATATTAAGGATTAGAGAGGAAAATGGATAGGAAGGAAAGACTAAGGCTGAGAAGAAACTTAATAGCCTTTGCTTATGTGAGAGGAAATTCTATCTGAAGAAGAACAGACAGACAGGTGTTCCTCATCTCAGCTGAGCCCAGTCAGAGGAATTAAATTTACAGCTAGAGCAACTTAGACCTAAACAAAGAGTTCACTGTTTGCGGGTATATTGAATCCTTTTTATAGATGGAAAATAATAGGTAAGTAGTTGTATGAGGGTCACTTGAGGTCAATACAGCCTGGCCACTGCAGAATGGGTCAGGTTGACCTCTTGTTGCCAGTACTCTGGCTCAGTGTGTCCTAGGAGGATCACATAATTCAACTGTTGAGTTACATTGCTTATTTAGATAGAACAGAATGAACTGCAGTACACCCTCAAAACTCCTCAGACATAAGCTCAGTAGAGAGGCAGTATAAAAAAAATTCACTTACTTGGAGTTGACAGTGGAAGGGATTTTACTGCTACTGTAATCAGGGTGTGATGGCAAAATGGAGCTGAGGAAGCTGGCCGGTGACTGGTTATAGGTGGCTGTAACCCTTTGTCCTGGGTTGGAGCCTGCAGGTTGCTGCGATGCAGGGAAAGCAGAAGAGGACATGGTGATGTGAGAGCTCACTGTTGAGGAGGCAGAAAATCTCTGCTCTGTGCACTGGCGGGGCTGGATGATAATGGAAGACTGTTTGGTCTGGCTGGAGAGGCTGGAGGTTTCCGGTCCAGGAGGCTGCAATCTGGAGCCACATGGGTTCTGGGATTGGATGAAGTGTTTTGGACGTTCGTAGTTAAACATGCTTAGCTGGTGTATGGAAGATGAAAGCAAGTTGTCACTATAATGATTTGTTTCTGGAAGGGCAGGATCCCAAAGAGAGGGCTGCAAGCCTGGGACTGTAGAAGGTGGCAAGAAATCGGAGGTAACCTTGGTCTGTCCCTCTCTGCTGAGATCCCGAGAACACTGTGCTCTTGGTAGGGGTGGAGAGGGCTCCTCTTGAAGAATATTGTTCCTTCAAAAGGAGAAATAATTAAGTTACAGTTTTTGTTACACAATATTGTTTGCTTGACTTTGAAAAGTTTTTCCATTTTAAAGCTTGTGTGCCTTTCAGGTTGCTTCCGTGCTTTCAGGCTTTGCCTTCTGCTGTCTACCTTTACACAGATGACTTTTCCCCTGGGGCTGAGGAAAACCTTAGTGTTTGTTTCCCTCTGAGTGAAGGCACAGAAAGAGGCTTCAAAAGGTAGAAGCCCCCAAATTGTTTTCCAGGTTATTTTTGTAAAGAAATTCCTTGATGCTGCTCCATGTGATAACTTCATGGTCTCAGATTAGCTTATATCCAGGCACTGCATATTCATTAACCACAGAGATTTCATGATTTAAAATTAATAGCAGTCACATATATATAATAGCAGCCTTCAAGCCATGAGAATGCTTCCCATTGCTCATCAAAATAACTTAATTGCCCTTCTGACATACTAATTAATTCATATCCTGATGGTCTCTGGTGAACACTTTGATAAGTCACGGGAAACAATATGCTTCCTTTGCGAGGAATATTGCTTTGTCCATGTTTTTCCACCTTTTCTCAATTTCACAAAGTACAGTGAACATTTGAAATTCATTGTTGTCAACTTTGAGTGAATTTTTTAATCTTACAGTTCACTACTTTCTTCCCCCGCCTTTGATTCCAAATTGACCATAGTATCAAACTTGATTAAGGTGCTCCTGTCTGAATGCTTGTGTGAAATGTATATTACAGATTGCATCCTGAAGGCATTTATAGTTTTAAAGTTATTTTTATATTATACTTTCTAGTTACTATTTTTAATGTTTCCTTAATTATTTAGTTTTCCTCTTTATTATTTCAGGTACTTTAATTTTGAAATGGATTTTTTTTTCAAATGGCAAATGGGAAATACAGATATAAGTGAAAACAACCTAAGAAGGTAGTACATTACGAAGAAAAAAATGGATGCCATTTCTCTTACTGGACTCTGAAGTGGCCCCCCTGCTTTCACACAGTATATCTCCATTTTTCCTTTGGTTGTTAAAAATCATCCCCATTTGTTGTTAAATTCAAACTTGAAGGATTAATACTTTATTGATTTTTTCCATTAGTATGGTAAATCTAAGCTACATTATAGACAAACATAAACTAACACTAATCCAAAAAATTATAACACTGATTCTATCTTTATTTATGATATCAAATAATTTAATTCAAAATATATTTACTTTGTTTCATGTAGCATACACAAATACTGAGACAGTGAGAAGTCAAACTTTTAACTGAAAAATTATTCTAATTGTTTATCATCATTCTCATTCTCATATCATCATTATAAGACAAAGTTTTATAGTTATCTGAGTTAAGATGTGGACAAAAATACAACCCCGGGGAGATGGCTCAATGGAATAAGCACTTCCCTGGAAAGTGCAATCCCCAGTTCCACCAAAAAAAAAAAAAAAAAAGATGTGGACAAAATACTGTTAATGAAACTTTTCCAGACCAAACAACTTCATCCTGTGATTGTAGGTAGCAATTTTAATAAAGAACAAAACTATAAGTAAACAATCAAGAATGCCCTATCAAAAAAGAACCTCAAAAGTTATATATTCCTAAATTTCAAGTTTATGAACATAAATAAGTTCAAGCAGAATATGTAATAGATATGAATGATAGTAGGCCTTTAAACTGCTGTGCAGAAACATCTCTAAGGAGAACTTTAAGTCAGTCTCCTCAGATAAGAATCCTCTATTTCAAAACAAGTAGTTTTGTAGGGATTGGCTTATTTATTCCATTGCAGAACTGAATCTTGGAATTCCTAACTACTATTCTGAATAGGCAAATAAATTATTCAAACCTGTTTCAAAAAGCATGGAATAAACTGAAAAATAGCCACCAAATGTTTCCCAACAAGAGTTTCTGATTTTTTATGTGTATTTTCAGAATGTCAACTATTTTATTTTTGTATTGGCTTGCATAGTTAATAATTTCTAGTACTTTTTAAAACTCAATTAAAAATATTCCCTTTGGGGAGTTTCATTTCATCCATATCTCAACAAAAATTTATGAGGCTATTTATATATATATAACTCCAAAAGACTTTTCTTCATATTTGTAGCTACTGTTTAGCAATTCAATTCTACAATAGATTATATATAGCATTCATGTATTCTAAATAGTGTTAATTTTCTTAACACTTGAAAATTTCAAAGATTAATAAGGTACTATTCAGTTTCTTAGTTTAAAAAATGCTGCTTTTAGGGTCTGGGGAGATCACTCATTGGAATAAGCTCTTCACTGGCAAGTGCAAGGGTCTGAGTTCAATACTCAATTCTGCCAAAAAAAAAAATGCTACTTTTAAAAATCATTAACTATTAAAATATCTCTAATGTGGTAGACTGTACAAGAGGCTGATAGAAAATATTCTGAGGCCATAGTACATCATCATATTTTGCCATCAGATAAAGTGTCCATTTTCAAGGAAAAACAAAATAATGGCACACAATTATCTTGCCCCATCTTGTGTATAACCTCAGTAGAATGGCTAGATCACTTTCACTTTAAAGTTTTAGTTGCCCCATTATAATATGGTGACTTTCAAAGTTTTGAATATCACCTTGGTACACACCCTTCTGTGTATATAAGAGCAAAACCCAAGGCCATAAGCAAGAATAAAACAGGGACTTACCCGTAGTTTCAAAAGGTGCCAGCTGGGTTGAACCCACTATTGAAGGGAAGGAAGCGGCATCTCCTCTCACAGACTAATCTAGCAGCTCTGTGCTAAGTATTATAGCTCCACTGACTTTTATCAGCTGCCAAACAGTGACATCTGATGTGCTTGCCTGTCCATCTACCTATGCTGGCATGTCAAAGTAAGAGTCCACAATCTAAACAATATCTCAGATGTCTTAGTGATATTTAAGGAGTGGGATTACATGAGCTTCTCTTGCAGGCCTCTTTATTTTAGACATGCATTTTGACTCTGAGTTTGACAAGCTCACGCAGGGGCAGAACAATGAAATGGAAGATTTAAAAAAACGTACAATGAAATCTTGATTTCTTTATTGTGGTGAGGGCCCTCCATTTGCTCTGTTGGAGAAACAAGGACTGAAAAGGAAATAGTATTCTGAGGTGAATTTTTCTATCTCTTAAGACTTCTCTGCTGCTAAGGCTAGTGCTGGTGGGTTCCAGCTTGATTTGCACTGTGTCGTTCTTCATCTGCTCCTCCCTCCCTGCCCTGCTTGTCTAATAAGGGTCAGGGTGAAGTCTGACTCAAGCAGTCTGTTCCAAGAGGAGGTGTGGTCTGTGCAGAGGCAGACAGCAGGGTCATGGTGTCACTTGCTGGGAAGCGCGTAGATGGAAAAACGTGATTTTGGTTTTTTTATTTTACTTTGTGATTTAGTTTCTTTAGCATGTTTTCTGAATCTGTCTGGCATGTGCCCCTTTGACTTAGTGCTTTTATTTTAAAAGAGTTTTGAAATACTTAAACATTCAACAAGTAAGCTATCTGTACCGTTCGCACTGTCTATGCCCACTCTTACATCTCCTGTTACTCCAAACAGTTACAGTTTCATTTCTATTTTCGTCAAAGAGACCATTATGATGTTTAGGTTGCCATTCTGTGCGCAGGGAAATAAATAACTATAGCAGAAACCATCAGATCAACAAAAGTGGTGGATTGCCCAGCCTGAGAGATCTGACCAATGAAATGGAAGAATCTCCATCTAGTGGTTTTGGTTCCCCTCCTCAACAGACAGGTTTTCCAACTTTGATTTAATCACCATGTACATTAGAATACAACAACTTCATGTTTGAGCACATGGGAGCCATGTAAAATTTTTCACAACTGAATTTGTCATTTGGCTTTTCTTTGGTATTCAGAGAAATCTTGGCAATCGCTGCCTAAGCATTACTTAGTAGAAGTGTGCTAACCCGTGGAGTAAGTGGCTGCCTATAAAGTCTTATTTCAGGAATCTTCCAAAATATTTCTCTACATCTACTCACTGATATTTCAAATTTCTAAAAGGGACAGAACTTTTCAATCTGTATTAGAGACTTAAACTTCATAAAAATAATAAAAATAGCCAGTGACAAAAATAATAACAGCTAGTGCATACAGTATTTACCATGAGTAAGACACTATTCTAAACACATTGTATGTGGTATATGTGAGTGACATTCTATTCTGCTTGAGTACAGACTTCAGGTAGAGCAAGGAAGCAGAGGCATTAGCTTTGCAGTCATTTAGTACTAAAAGTTGAGATATAGCTCACTAACCAAGTAAGGAAGATGTGTAGGACATACAGTTCAATCTTCACATTTGCTTAAGATAGGTTCTGAATTTTACCATAGCTATGTAAAAGTTTTAGTTCTGGTAACTCCTTGTCTTTCAAGTGTCTTTCTAGGCACTTGTAAGAGATGATGTGAGTTATGATATGCCATCTGTGATAGCCTCTGTAGTCACCAAGGCTAAAGATTATCAAAAGAGAAGCAACCAACTGATTTTAGGAAAAGTCAGAATGGTGTTTACGTCATTCTCAACAGCTGAGGGTCTACATTTAAAAATTTGTTATGAATCTGATTTTTTGCTCTTTAATGTCTGGTTTGCTTTTTTTTATTGTTGTTATTGAACCGGGGATTGAACTCAGGGAAGTGCTTGCACTTGCCAGGGAAGTGTTTATTCCACTGAGCCATCTCCCTGGCCCCTCTGGTTTACTTTTTTGAATGGCATTTTCTGTCTCTTCACACCTCCTGTGGTCATTTGAACAGTTTAGTTTTTTACTTGAGAAAAGTCATAGAATCTTAAGGGAAAGAATTATGATGATGCAGGTGAGTGAGCCTTTCTCTAACCTGTCCACAAAGGCAAGCTTCTCTATTTTTTTTCTCTAAATTATAAGTCAGTGTCTCCTCTTAGTTGTCCTAACATGCCACAGAACAGCATGTCTCACTGAAACTGGTCCTGCTGTATTCAGAGTGATTCCTTCTTCTGTCATCATGGTAATCATTAGCTACACAACTGTCACTCATCCCTCCTTCTATAAATCCACTGTTGTCTTTCAATGTTAAGTTATGCATGCAAGAAAAGAATGATTGTGTGGACTACTTCAGAAGTCTGAGGTCAGATATGTTGGTTCTACTGGGTCTTACTACACAGATCGGATTTGTAGTGGTTCTCTAGTTTTCAGCATCCCAAGCGCTGGGATTATAGGCATGTACCACCATGCCCAGTCTCAGTTGCAGTCTCAGTGTGCCACAGGGATGGGGCCAGCATGGCATGCTGGGGATCAAACCCCAGCTGTTGTGCTCTGCCTAAGCAGGTGCTTTAGTCTACTGAGCTTATCTGGCTAGCCCTCAGAATTCTATTTTGTAAATACACCCCACAAGATTTGTGCCTTATCAGGACTAGTGATTTTTTTTTATTCAAGTCTCTGTAACAAATAGTAAAATGTACATCTAAGCACAACACTTGGTATTTTAGATATGGTAAAAATGCATAAGGGGAGGACTGGCAAAAGTTGAAGTGATTCAATTGAGAATGCAGGCTCCCTGAAGGCAGCAGCTTTGTCATGATTTGCCTACAGAAAGAAGAACATTTTGTAGGAGTACATCTTAGGCCTGTTTATTCTTACCACTGTGACTGTAGCTCAGAGGAATTTCCATTTGTGGTGCAGAAATCCCATTTTGGAACCTGGATCTTTCGCTCATCACGACCAGCAGGTGTGGGGGTAGCTGCCATAAGGGTTATGGGCAGATCATCCAGACTTTTGTCTTTTGTGTACCTTTCACTTAGACAGGAAAAGGAAGCCACCTTTGTAGTAAGTCTGTTTATAGGTGACTTTGAAGCACTCTTTGAATTCTCTACTTCTTTACCTTCTGGAAAATATATTTAATCATTGGTTAAGATAGAAAGGGAAGAGTTTTCTTTTAGCTCAAAGTTAAATTGGAGCAAGGAGATTTTGAAGAATGATCACCTGGGAAAACAGAGAGCTTGGCTGTCGAGACTGCACACCCAGCCTCGTTTTCTACAATGCACTTGAACTCCCCAGAGTCTTCAGGAAATGCTTCTGCTATAATCAGGGTGCAGACTTCCTCTGGAAGGCAAGAAAATTCCACATGATGCACATATTCATATTTCCCAAATGATATATAGAAGAATGTCAAGGAGAATATGTACTAAGATTAAATAGTGTTTTTGACACTGAAAACATCCATCTGGCTGGGCATGGTGACACACACCTGTAATCCTAACACTCAGAAGGCTGAGGGGAGGATTGCTATGAGCTTGAGGCCAACCTGGGCTACATAATAAGTTCAAGGCCAGCCTGATCTACAAAATGAGACCCTATCTCAAAAAAAATTCATCTAATTAAATCTTTGCCATCTTAACATCTCGTGAATATAAATCTTAAAAATGTCATAGCAAAGGTCTTAGCACTTGCCTCTGAGACATATATGTTTTCTCCATAAGTTCCTGAAAGCAGGAATTAAACTTTTTTACTTTAGTTTTATGTTTCTGTAGCTGTAGTGCTTAAGCACTCAACACAAAAGTCCTATAGAAATATTTTTGGAACTGACCTGAAAAGTGCGATTCCTATGGTATTTAGACCTAGGGGTCATGCAGTGATGGCCACTGTGTGACGCACACCACACCTACTTCTGGACACTCAACTGCGTGAGTGTGTAATGTCAGGACCCTCCTCACTGCTTCTGTGTAGCCAATGAGTCACAAGTACTCTGCAAAAAAGAATTAGAAAGAATGCATGTGCTCCATGGGCAAGGATCTTGTCAGCTTGGTTCATTGCTGTCTCCTTAGTGCCAAGTGCAGATCCAAGCCATACAGTGTGTGTTGAATAACTGAGTATATGAAACTCCGATTGCTTCTTAAACTGCTGTGGCATCTCAGAAGTTGGTACAGGGTAGCCTCAGGAGACTTAAGACAACCTTTCAATGCTAACATTGGCTTAATCAATTATCAAGGAGTTGCAGAATTGTACTTACCAGGAGTGGATGATAAGGAAGCATCTGAAAAATAAAAAGAAAAGAGGGATAACGTAAGTGATGACAACCAATTTAGTTAGAAGGGGTCATGTGTCACAGACTAAATTCTATAAAAGCTCAGAAAAAGTATGTAAGGAATGAACATTTGGCAGGGTGCTAGAATTTAATTGTAGTACAGATTCTATCACTAAATTACTCTGTGACCTTGTAAAAATTACTCCTTTCATCCTTGGTTCATCTCTAACATGAAAGGCAAGATTAGTATCTTTTCTTTGAATGTGAACCGTTGTTGAAACATTCATCTTGAAATAGTCTTCTTTTCTCCCCAAAAGATTCATTTCTCTTAATTTTCCTGATTAAAATAACATTGAGGGGCTGGGGAGATGACTCAGTGGTCTAAGCATCTGCTTGGCAAGCCCAAGGACCCGGGTTTGATCCCTGGTACCACATGCCATGCTGGCCTCATGCCAAGCTGGCCACTGAAACTGTGTGTGGTGGTACATGCCTATAATCCCAGCGCGAGGGAGGCTAAGGCAGCAGGATCATTATGAGTCTGAGCTGCCTAGCAAGACCCTGTACCAAATAAACAAACAAATAAATAAATAATTTAAAAATATAAAAAACAAAAAAATAAAATAACATTGAATACAACATTTAAAAATATGTAGGAAATTTAGTATACTGTAGGAAAAACACAAAAACTTAACAATAATTTCTCTGAGGTATGAGAATACTGGTAATTTATGGGCCGGGGAGATGGCTCAGTAGAATAAGCGCTTCACTGGCAAGCACAAAAACCTGAGTCAATCCCCAGTTCCGCAAAAAAAAAAAAAAAAAAGAAAGAATACTGGTAATTTAAAGCTTCTTTATGTTTTTGTATATTTTTCAGATTTATTATTTATATATTTATATTATTTTCAAAATATGCAATACATATTATTAAGAGAAATAACGTCTACTTTGTCTACTAAGATTTTTTTTCTAAATGTGCTGCACAAATGTTCACCCATTCTGAATTAATATTTAAACACGTATTTTCTTCATTTGGCACAAGAATTATCTTGGACTTAAACCTTAGCTTCACTATTTTCTAGTTTGTTTTTTTTAACCTTAAATATAGCTTTTGCATTTCTGGTCACAGTTTTCTTACTCATAAAATGGGAATAATAATATATATATCTCTACATGTTCATGTAAGAATTAAGCGAGGGATTGGTTACGTAATATAAACTCAGTTTAACATAAGGTAGACCATCATACCTGTTATCCTTTCCTAGTTCCTTCTTTTGTAGAGGAAATTGTGCAATAAGGTATTTTTTCAAGTTATATATCATTTTCATTCGTTTTGTACTCTAAGCAATAGTGTAGTGTCACATTTCTTTTTAGTTAGATGACAAAAACTCAATGAAAGGTAATTGGCATTACTTTGTGAAAATAGTCTTGACACGACTGCTAAAATTGTTTTCAGTCTAATGTGGTAGCACACACCTGTAAGGCGAGCTCCTGGGAGGCTGAGGCATCAGGATTATTTGAGCCAAGGGGTTGAGCTCTTAGGCAGCATAGCGGAATCCTGACTCAAAATTTTGAAAATATTGTCTTATTAAAGCAGCAGCTATCTTTATTTTTTCTTTTGAAAATTGTTCTTATTGTTGGGTGTTTATTTTTGTGCTTCTGAGAATGGATCCCAGGGCAAGTGCTCTCCCACTGAGCTATAGCTCCACCCTTTCTTCTTTTTTGTGTTGCGGAATCATTTGGATTTGAAATATTCATTGACTTTACAATAGAAATTATTTAGGCTATAAAGATCAGCTGTTAGAGTACTTTAAATGCATGAACTTGATTTCGAAGTTAATTGAAATGAAAGTCAGTCAAAGAGCTCTTGACAGTACTTTGCCTCTGAATCTGGAAGTCATCTGAGTGGGCTATCTGCTCTTTCTCTCTGTACCAATGAACTTGAATTGTGGCTGGGGCCCGGACTCTGCATTCGAACACGACACACTGACCTCTGGTCGTAGAGATGTCCTGCAGATGCTGAAGGGAAAACAGAGTTCATAGAGTGGAAGACACTTGGCACCATACACTGTGCAGCGATTTGGGGCACCACCTTTGGTATGTATGCCTGCCTTTTTATCATAATTATTGAAAACTCACTCTACCTTGATCAAAACAGGAGCCGCTGGCATTCTTTAGGGCCTTACGGTATGCTTTCCAGCCAGCTGTAAATTCTTTTTATCTTAACTCTGTAGACCAGTGTTTAACTGAAAAACCATTATTCATTTCACTAAGAGCTGTTTTTCAAATTAGAGAACAAATTAATTCAAAAACCTTTGTTTTGGTGAGTTTGATCATTGTGTTGAGAACCTATCTACTCATAGACTTCATCTACATTTTTTGGTCACAGTTGTCATGAGCAGTATGGGTGTTTGTTAAGAGTCCTGAATCATAGTTTATAGTACTTGGACCAAACTCTCAACTGTTTTCTTTTACCCCCCTTTTACCTTTGATTTTTAAATATATCAAATGGTAATTTTCTCTGAAGTCCTCATTTCTCATTTCTTTTTTCATGTTTCTTTGGTGAAGTCTAAAGTTGATCAGTAAAATCCAAATTCTATCATGCAGGAAGAATGTTACCTTGGTGAACACAGGAGCTAGCACGCACGTGGATCCTGACAGGCTACTACAGGGACTCTGCATCTGATTTAAGGAATAAAAGAGAATGTGGCACTATTATCCACAGAGACACATCTCTGGAACCTAGTTTCATGGTGGGCAAAAACTCACTGGATCAGTTTAGCTGCTACAAATAGGTCCAGTCTTAGCTGCTACCAGCCACACCCTACGTTTGAAAAGGATAATGCTGCTGATGTAAATGTTAGTTTAGATGCTTCTTCTGCTTTGCCACCCTTTCTTTTTTTCTTCTTTAGCAGTCTACCCATAGGATGATGAAATACAACACTGGGCATTGCATTTGAGAGAAGGTATTGGCAAGTATTTAGAGTCTAGATAACAAAAGTTTAAGTGACCTTTAAATTTTACATCTAATTTTTTTCTCCTTCATACAGTTGGTCTTATTGGATCAGAAAAGCATTTCCCTTTTCAAAAGAGCACTTCCTTTCCTTATAAATAAAAGGGAACTCATTCTTGGGATGGTTGGAATACTCCAGGATGGGGCTGCCCCTTCTGTTCTGGCATGCAGACAAATCGTCATGCCACAGAGCCACCAGGGAGCTATTCCTGAGACCCATGGACTTCCTCCTTGTTCTTTCTGAAGTTATGCAGCTGGCAGCTTTTTTCATACATACTTTTCAAGCTAGTTACAATGATTCTTTTTCTTGACCCTTGTCTCCATGAGCAGTCTTAGGACAGAACTTACCCTCTGGGGATGAACACACAGTGGTTGAACTAAGGTAGAATAACTTGACCTAGTGGTGGAGTTTTCATGAACTGGGGAACTGATGGTCAGAGAAACTCTAGTGATTTTCTTCTTTATGCTGTGGGGAAAACAAAACCAAACACAGCCCAGTTAGTGAAAAATTAGAGCAGGCTTTAATAGAAAAGCCTCACTCCATACATAGAAATGTAGCACACATATTTACCTATAATCCTTTTTTAAAAAGATTTAAGAATAATTTCAGTAGTATATTAACCAATTATTAGTGGATTATGTCTCCTAATATTTTCAATTTACAATTCCTCTGTCTCAGTCTGATAATCAGTGGGGGTTATGAGACACTTAAGTTATCCAAAAGAAATAACTTTGAAAGTAAATAATCATTTCACAGTTTCTCTGGGACATATTGGGGTACTTTTGCACATTTAAAAGTGGAGTTTCTCTTATACTCATACATGGAAAATGCATATCCACATGTGATTGAACACTTACTCTGACATTTCTGCGGCATATTCCAAGCAGAATCTCAGAGAAAAATCTTTTTCTTACTTCCCTGGGCACCTGTGTGAAAGAAAAAATTCTTTACAAATCTTGCCGAGATTTTAAAAATAATTAGTTCAGGTGTACGATATTTATTTCAGGACCAGTAAGTTATTTTGATGCAGACAGCTGGTTAATTTAATCTGAATTCTTGACTAAGGATGGAATGCTGTTAATTTAAACGCTCTAGATGTCTCATTTTTACTCAGTTACAGCATTGCACCTGGAAGAGATGGTGAGTAATTTTCCAAAAATATCATTTCTGATGTTGTGGTTTGAACATGGCTTGTTCTTTAGGTTGAAATTTGATTGCCACTGTGGAGGAGGTAGGGACTTTATGAAATGATTAGGCCGTTAGAAGAGTCTAAAGCATTTCCTACAGGATGGAGTTAATTCTGACAGTGTTAGTTACTAAAAGAACTGGATGTTATAAAGCAAAGCTTTCCTTATGTTCACCTTTTTTGTAGAAGTCCACCTCCCCTCCTGACTTTCACCACATTCTGAAGCAGTATTAGGTATGATTCATTTGCCAAAGGGAACTGCCGAATCTTAGATTTTCTACCCCCAGAACTGTGAGCCTAAGTAAATCTCTTTTCTTCATAAATTTCCCAGTCTCAGGTATTCTATTGTAGCAACAGAAAATAGGCTCAGACAGAGGGTATAATTTGGAGTCTGAATTTATATTTTGGTTTGAAGTTTTCAGGTTTTTTGTAATTCAAAACCCATTGAAACAAACTGCGATACTATCAGAAGGATCTTGGCTTAGTTAAGGCTGCTGAGACAAGAATACCTTAGCCTGAGTAATTTATGAACAATGCAGTTTTATTGTTTGTGGTTCTGATTGGATGTTAGTTGGTTGGAGATTGTGAAATTCAAGATCAAGGTACCAGCAGATTTCTGAGTCTCTTTCAAAGGGAACTAAGCCCACTTGTGAGAAGGGAGCCCTTACTTTCAAAAGGTCTGACCTCCTACAATCACATAGAATATCGACTTCTAAAACACACATTTTAGGGGGACACCAACACTGAGACTGCAGAAGATGTTGTCAGTGTTCATATCATCTCAACAGCAATTTTCTGGAGACGTGTATCTCAATTGTTAAGATCAGAAATATGAGCTTCTCCCAGGCTATTAGTTGAGTTTTTCTTCACAGATAGTGAATCTTATTATTGGCTATATTACCCTCTGCATTGGGTGTAGGTGCAGGAAAGTTTAGAGCTCACATCAGAACTGATAATCTGAGAGAGACTGGAGGAAGGATCTTCTATGTTTATAACTTGATCCTTTTATAAGACTGTATCTTTAGTAATTTATGTCCCCAAACCAAGAAATTTTCACCCCCACCAAGAAATTTTCATGTAACTTCCAGGTAAAAGTAGACTAGAAGATGTAGATACTAATATATTTCAATTTTTAGGAAGCCATAGATTTATGGAAACAGAGTATTTGAAATTCTTACTATCCCAAAAAATCTAGGCCATACATTTATTTTATGTAATAATGCTTTAACAAAGAAAACTAATTCCTATTGAAAAGTCTGTTTGGTACTATTATTAGAACTGGAATTACTGTATATAAATTTCTTCCCAATCTCAGTATGTACTCCCTTAATACTTGTTGCTTTTTTAGTCTTCCAAAATCTTTTATCATTTTGAAGTTTTATAGCCATGTAGCCTAAAACTTAAAATTTAGATGATTTAGTAGTATGACTTCATATTTCATCTCTTAAGCAGGACAATGACTAGAATTACATCTTATCATTATTTAAACTATATATGTATTATATTTGCTCCTTTCTATGTATGTGGTATTTGACAATGCATTTGTGAGATTAACACTATGAAGAGGAAATGCTTTTTGTTGTTGCAAATTGTCAAGTTGGGTTTTATTTATTTTCAAAGAAAAAAAAATGTTATTCTGTTTGTAGTATTTAATTTGAACATTCCTTATGGGTAGTTGTTACACATACATAATATATCGTAATTCCTTCTTTAATCTCCTTTCCCTTCTTTTCTGGAGTCTCCTCTTCTGGCCATCTCTGACCCCACTATTTTTTTTAATGTACTCGGTATAGAGTCTCACTATGCAGCTCAGACTCATAGCAGTCCTCCTGTGTTCAGCCTCCCCAGCCCTGGGATTACAGGCACGCATCACCACACCCAGTATCCATGGCCTGCTCAGCTCACCCAGGGGTGGGGCCGGCACAGCATGTGGTGCCTGGGATCAAACCCTGGTTCCTGAGCTTGCCTAAGCAGGCACTTAGTCTGCTGGGCTATCTCACTGGCCCTAACCGCCCTCCTTTTATACATGTTTGTAGTTCACATTACTTGTGCGGGATTGGTACATAAACATAACAGAGTTATTCTTCATTAGTTCAGAATAGGATACATTCAGTACTGTAAATATGCATGGGAGAAATGGATGGTTAACCAGCATAGAATACCTTGATGTTTATTTATTTATTTATTTATTTTTGTTTTTTTGAGACAGGGTCTCACTATGCAGTTCAGGCTGGCCTTAAGCTCACTTTGTAGCTCAGGCTGGTCTCGAACTCACAGAAATCCTCCTGCTTCAGCCTCCCGAGTGCTGGGATTACAGGCCTGCGCCACCACGCCCGGCTCCTTGATGTTTAAACGTGGGCACAAACAAAACATACACCTACAAACTCTACACTGAGTGGATTTAAACTTGACTGCACTCATTTCTCTAGTGAATAAAAACCTCACAGATACTCAAACTCTTGAATTGTGAATGTTTTCTGATGTCTTCTATCCTAGGGTTCTAAACAAAGATGTTTGGAATTAGCTGGAAATATTTACATATATGAAGCTCCATAATGCAAAATATAATAATAATAATGTAGAGCCAGGCACAGTGGCACATACCTATAATCCAAGCTACTCAGGAGGTGGAGACAAGAGGATACAAATTTGGAACTAGCTTGAACTACTTAGCAAGACCTCCAAAAAAAAAAAAAAAAAAAATTTAAAGGGCTGGGGATATAGCTCAGTGGTAGAGCACTTACCTGGCATGTATGAGGTCCTGAGTTTAATCCCCATGACAAAAAAAAAAAAAAAAATAGATAGATATGTTTCATTTTAAAGTGTCACAAGACACCAGAAACATTAATATCATGTATGTTGCCTTGCCGTCATAGGACAGCACATGATCACTTAACAGGGTGTTAGAAGTAGATGCCTGATGTAAGGGGAGAGACTTAACTTATCTAAAAACATTTCTGCGGAGTGAATCTTCAATGAAACCACAGAGAATGTTTAAACCTATAGAGGTGAGGTATGTGGGTATGTGTCAGGGAAGGCGTTTCAGAGTGAATGATGGTGAAGAGTGGAAGAAGTAAGAGGGAAGTAACATTTAAGTGCACCAAGCTGTGTGGCAGACCCTGAAATTCCTTTGTCTTATATGTGAGGAAAGCAGTCTGTGAGCATTAAATGGGGCTGCAAACTCGGAAGTCAGATTTCTTGGTTAGTTGGTTAGACCTCTAGGTATCTTATGCTTCTCTGTAAGTCTGTTTCCCCACCTGTAAAATGGGCACCTTAGTAGTGTTTATTTCTAGAGTTGTCTTGAGAATTTAATGAGTTAGTCCCGAAAAGCACTTAATCTGTTATATGACAGATATCACACACTCAAAATGTTATTTGCTAGAATTAATTGGACGGTGGCTATATGTAAATACAGGATGTTTTGCCTTCCTGACTTTTGTAATCTAGGCTTACATAGTATTTTCATCTATGAACTTAAAGCTTCTACAGTAGGTTTTGTTTTAACTATTTATTATTATATACCATTTGGGGGAAGCTCGTTAAGGTCAGAGATTTTTAAGAAGTTTCCTGTCCCCAAAGTATCTATCCTAATGTTAACTTACAACAGTTGTGGAATTAACTGATTTTATAGATTATAAATAGATATCTATCTATAGATAAAGATGTTTTTATTAATTTTTCTGGGAAGACTTGCCTTTATGTTGTTTCCTTCAGCCCCACCCACAAGTAAAAGCCACTGATAAGGAGGAATTATTTCTCTTTTGATGTTGGCAATAAATTCTAGCAGGACATCTTCCTATAATCGGTTAACTGTAAAACTTCAGGCCAAGAGAAGACATGAGAAATCTTTTTGTCCAGCCTCTTCAGAGAACAAAATAAAGCTTGGAGAGATGATATTATTTCGCCAAGTCCATGTAATCTGTTGGTAGAAGAGACAAAATTAGAAGCCAACTCTCCTGTCTTCCAAGGCAAAAATAGGCATGTATGAAAATGGGCTTTTTGTACTATATAAACGGGCCTTGTATTACCGTATAAATTTGAAACTGTGGATATTAGTCTGAACACTCAAGTAACTTTCCCTGTTTTGTGGAACAGATCTTTTAGTGAATTTAAACTCCTTGAGGTTGGAGATTTGTTTTGTGTACTGTTGTATCCTAGTACCTAAAGTAGTGTCAGACAAACAGGAGATGAATAATACCTATTTCTTGAATGAATAAATTTAGCTTATTAGAAATATTGGTTGAAATTTTGGTTGAGAATGTTCATAACTACAGAGTTTTAACCTTTAAGTAGAAGACTCTGGAAAGAAACTCTATAAACAAGGAAATTGGGTATAGCAGGAGGATAAAAATGAAATCACTCACCCCCACCCTCACCATGGGAAAAGAAGGATTAAGTGAGACAGGGTGTCTAAAATATTTGGAACTTCTCTGAAGAAACATGCTTTATAAATAAATATAAGATCAGTTGATTCAGGAGGCTAAAATTTCCCCTAAACTCCTTGGCACATATCAGAGCAGAAGCTGAAAAATACTATTAGAATGGCTTTGGTGGTAAGTAGGATTCAGATTTCTCACCTGGAAATTGCCCTATGCCCTGAGGCTAGTGAGAACAAAAAAGGGAAAATCTAATCTTTTTGAGGGGGAGGGCTATGCAGGAGCCTTTTGACATTCCAGATGCTTCCTGTTCTGAACAAGAACAATCACACTTCATGAGCAAGGCACTGGCGGCCAGCAGCCTTATGAGCTGTCTTTTAATCTGCGGGTGTGGAAGTCAAACAATACTTTCTGTCTTCCCTCCCTAATCTTCCAACCAATGCCAGGAGACATGAGGACCAATGATACCCAGAAATGCCCTGAGTACTCCTTTTGGCAAGCCAGGCATGGAATCAACTATGTCTGCAAATCATATAGAAATGGCTAAGATAAAGCGGCCATGAGTAGAGAATGTGAATTCAGCACCAAGGAAATCTAAATTATGCTTTTCAATCTATCGTTAATTAGTTATAACTTTGAGAAAGACTTTGGGGATTCAGTTATATAATGAGAAGAGGAAAACAAGATTGCTCCTAAGATTTGTTTTAGGTCTAATCAAGATTTGTTCACTTAAAACTTTCTTGACTATCTAAATTTCTCATTGTGCTTTCAAATCTCTGATCTTTGGAATTACCAGAGTAGATGAAATTGCAACAGAAGATAAAAGATGTGATGTTATAGGCAAAAGCAGTCCATACTTCAAGGCAGTTGTGTTCATGACCCCCCAAAAAGTTTGGAAGATGAGATTCACCTTAGAAATAGCTTACACAATTCAGAATCATATTTACTTATGAAAACACCTCTTTAAGAATCATTTGTGTAAGTCACAAAATAAAAATTAAACATGTGAAAAGTAATTTCTAAAAGAAAGCTCACCCTTAGATATCAGATTCTCTTTATTAAAACCATTGTAATCTTTTTATTTGATTACCATGTAGTTCCCTCTAGGGGACTGAATTTGTTTTCAGAAGAAAACCAAAGCTCTTTTTCATGACTGCTATGAAAATGCTCATATGCAGAATATCAAAATGAAAAATGTGGACTTAGTGTCCAGGTGGGCCCCACGTGGACCTGTCCTGAAGTGTTCCTTCTTGATTTCAGGCAGTACTAGGGGCGTCCTTGAGAGAAAAAATAGCTAGGAATTTTACTTTGGTGATGAATTATGCTAGCAGGCTTCAGGTCTCACGTAAATGGTAACCTTTGCTGAGTGTAACCTTAGCTCTTTGTAGAGAACAGAATTAGACTCTGCCAAATGAAGAGTCTAAGACCTTGGCAATATTATCCTGGAAAGATGTCAGGATACATGGACACCATAGAAAAGAACAATGATGATGCCCTGCTAACATTGCCTAACTATCTAGGGTATCTGCAGTTATACTGGCCTCCTGGATGCTATTTAGGCTCGTGCTCTGGAAAAATAGGGCATTCAATTTATTTACTACACCGCCAAGGAATCTTATAGTAGCCCCACAAAGAAAAATCCATTTAAAATGTCCGATATATTTTGGGAATAATTTGGATTGCACAAGAAGCTAAAATTAACATAATTAAGTGTTATTTAATTTATTTGACTTCTTGGGGAACTTTACTGTGCTATTTCAATTTTTTTATTTGTTGATTGTTGTTTTTTTTTTTTTTTTTATAATTTAGTGTTTATTTTACCAACCTTCTATTTGGTAACAGAGGCCATATTAAATAACATTTCTTTATGTAAAAATAATTAGGGGCCAGGGATATGGCTCAGTAGAATAAGCGCTTCCCTGACCAGTACAAGGGGCTGCCTGAGTTCAATCCCTGATTCTGCAAAAAAAAATAAATAATAAATAAATAAATAAAATTTAAGTTTCCACAAGTAAAATGCATTATGGAAAGAGATTTTTAAATTTTTATATATGTGTGTGAGTATGTATGTGTATAAGTGTGTGTGTGTGTGTGTGTAAGTGTATATGTGTTTTGTGGTGCTGGGCACATACTGTTGGGCAAGCACTCTACACTGAGCTACACACTCAGTCTGAAATGAGTATTTTTTTAAATGTATTGAGTGTAGGGTCTACAGGGTCTCACTATATAGACAGGAGTCATAGTGTTCCTCTTCTTTTCAGCCTCCCAAATGCTGGGATTACAGGCACATGCCACCACACTGTGCCCCAGGGGCGGGGCTGGCACAGCACTCTGGGGACTGAACCCAGGTCCCTCCATCTGCCTAAGCAGGTGCTTTAGTCTGCTGAGCTAGCTGGCTGGCCCTCAAATTAGTATTTTGATAATGGTTTTGAAAAGTCCTTAAGGAAGCTTTGATACATGGAAATTCTAAGGACCCACATTACCATTTCTTCTCATTTATCTATCCATTCTCTAGCAACAGTTTATTTAAAATTTTCTAAACATTTTAATACTTTACCATACAGCCTTTACATTCTCCAGCCCTCCCTAAACTCTCTCTCTCTCTTTCTTTTTTTCTCTCTCTCTCTCTTCCTCCCTCCCTTCCTTTATTTTTTAATAAGTCATTTTTATTTTTGAAACATTAATGTCAAAGTTGAACCGCTGCTTTCCAGATGGTTGGACATATTATTTAATTAAGAGCTTCCACCTCCCCGTAAGTTCTGTCAACTATTTTTATTTATCGAGGAGGCATTCTGTCCTGGATCTATTGATCACCTATCTCTCCATGTTAGTTTTTTTTTGTTGTTGTTGTTTTTTTTTGTTTTTTTTTTTGGCAGAGCCTGGGATTGAACTCACATCTTGGAACTTGCCAGGGAAGCACTTATTCCACTGAGCCATCTCCCTGGCCCCTTATCTCTCCATGTTAAAGGAAACTATCCACTGTCTGGATTCTCATAGTTCCTCTGATAGATCAATACTGTTTTTATTTTTATTAAAAAAACATTAATTCTATAAAGTCATTTTGAAAGTTGCCCACTTCAGTAACTACTATACATATTTTTATGCAGACATCTATGTAGTTCAACCTCCAATGTAGCTCACACCCCTCCTGTTCCTGTTTTCTTGTTGTTAAAGTCTGTGTTGTCCATAGCCTTCCTCACATGGCTTCTTTATCAAAGGATGTGATGCTTGCTCAGGAGCTATGAATGTTGGCACTTCTTCCCCCTGACGCTGATATCCTAGTGGGCTTGGAAACAACTGGGATATATCTTGAAACTGTTCTCTGGGGCATATGGTATTTCTCTGGGGCATATAGGTCAGGAATTCAAGGAAAGCCTGCTAAGAAGTTCATCTCTAATTCCTGTATTGGCAACTGGAACTAGGTAGTGCAAGTCCCACATGACTTCTTTCACTCACATGCCTGGCGCCTTGCTATCTCTGTTTTCACACAGGATCTTGTCATCGGGGTGTGGGCTGCTTGCATGGTGGTGACCTTAGCATTGCTGGACATCTTACATGAAGGCTGAGGGCTTCAGAAACAAGTACTCCAAGGATTATCTCTCTTTTTTAAAGAAAAACTTCTTCCACTTTATTTTTGTTGTGATATCTTGGATTTTAAATTATGGCACTACAGAAACTAGTTTAAAAAGACCCAGTCTATACAATTCTTCCAAATAAAAAAAATTAGTCTTTCAAACTCAAATGCTAAGATAAATAGATACTTCCTTTGAATTCTACATTAAGGTATTTCTCATTTTGTTTTACAAGAGAACTTTTGAATGTAGCTCAAGATTGGATTTAGAGTATTTTTTTCTTACTTGGGCATAAAATATTGAAATTGAACCAGGCTTGGGGCTAAAAAAGCCATGGTGGCAGAGTCCCAGACCCCAGTACTTCCCAGGTCTTGTGTTCTAGCTGTCAGGAGTACAGTTGCCTGAAGCTAGGACACTTCCTGTCTCGGAAACAGAGAGCAACTCCCAAAATCAACAAAGCTTGTATTTTGTTGCCCCCACGGCCACCCTTTTGCTTTACATCCTCCCCAGGGACACTCTCACACCTTCTAATGTTTTCTCCCTTTAGACTTAGCCCTGCAAACCTGCCACTTCTTCGAAGCCATACTAAAACCGGCTTGCTTTCTTCTAATCTGCTGGTAGACTGGTTCAGACAAAGACACAGGCATAGGTTTCTTTTTTGAACATATCCCACCCCACCGTTTGTGTCTAAGTGGGAGGTGCCACTGCTCCAGCCCAAATGACACCCTTTCCAGTGGCGACATTCTGAAGTAGACAAGTCATCTCAGAGGTGGAGGAGATCAGATTCCCTTTAATGTCTTTTATATCCTGCTGAGTGCAGAAGGGACTTTGATATTTAACCTAAAAGTTTTTCGTCCTCTGATATTAACCTAAAATAAGAAGAGAATATGTGTCTTCTTTGATGCATGCCACTGCCTTTAACACTTAAGTTTTTATGTTTTAAAGTCAAGCCCAGTTTTCCAGAAGTGGCTCTATTTCTGTTTTCTCTACACACACGTACACACACTAGTAGTTACTGCCAAGAGGAAGGAATACTGTGTGCGTAAGGACAGCTAAGACCACACACTGTCCCTAGAAGAGTGTCAGTTTACCTCCCTCCTGTGCTGTAGCTAAATGTAACTAGAAGATTTCCAGACAGGAGAATGTATAGTATTAAGTAGGCTTTGCAGAAGCAAAGTAACAGACTATGCAGAACAACCTTCTCTGAACAATTCTTGTGTAGAGCACAGCTGGTAACCTCTATAAATGCGTACTGCCTTGATTTGTGTAAAAAAATCTTCCCAGGTGTGCTTAGGGAAGTTGGGGTGAAGGAGGGTGAGGCTATAGCTTTTAGGTTTAGGAGAAATGGAGCTCACAACAACCTTCACATACACAGGACATTAGGTCAGAAATGTAACTCTGGAGAATGGCCTCTGTTTATTGCTTAGACATACTAGAAAAAGTTATGGTGCTGAGGTAACTAGAACGGGACAGCATGTTTGCAAGACGTTAGCAGGATGTGGTAAATGTGCTGACTGTTTTCTGAACATGAAGCAGCCTTGGGTGAAAGCCCCTAAAGACCTCCATTAGAGGCTTTAGGGGATTTAGAGCTGAAAATGTGTTCAGAAAATAAAGTAAAACTGTGCAAATCATTAGTAGGCCCAGCCTTGTCACTGCGCAACACGATGCCCTGTGCAGTTCTCTCCAAAAAGGCACAGCTTTCCTAAACAGGGAGGTGGGGAGGAGGGGTTAAAGGGAGACAAGAGAGTGAGTGGGGGAAACAAGAACCAAGTTATATTATGCACAGGTTCAAATGCCCTATGATGAATGTGATCAGTATGTATTCCTAAAATGTATCAATGAACTTAATAAAGGAAGTCATTAGAAGGTTATGCAGGCTGAGGGAAAGACCCTGGCAAGGCCGGGCCAGCACAGTATCCTGAGAGCTTTCTTCTTTCTCCACACTCAGCACACTTCTTTCTTTCTTTTTCTTTCTTCCTTTTTTTTTTTTTTTTTTTTACCAGGAATTGAACCCTGGACCTTTGCATGGATCTACATTCCCAGTTCTTTTGAATTGTCTGTTTGCTTTTTTGTTTTTTACCTTGAGACAGGGTTTGTTTTTTTTTTTTTTTTTTTTTCACTGCCCAGATGGTGCCCAAGCTCACAATACTTCTGCCTCCCAGAGTGTTGGGACAACAGGGCTGGCCACCACGCCAGCTCCTTGGTACAGTTGAGTCGGGCGCATCACCACCTTCTTGGGAAGAGACTAAGAAAGGACGCTTCAGAGCAGAGGAGAGGTGGGGGTGGGGCAAGCTCCAGGAGGCAAGAAGCAATGTAAAGGGCCTGGGAGAATGGGCAGAGCACTTGTGAGCAGACCTGCGAGGCAGGGGAGCTTTGAGGAAAGTTGTGGATAAGCTGAGAGAAAGGAGCATAGCATCTCAGGTTTCCAAGCCCACACAATAGGACATGTTGAAGAATCACTGCCCACTTCTCTGTTGGGTAGAGAGCAGGTATATTAGGACCTGTATGTACTTAAGGGAGAACTATTGTCATCATGTATAGAAGAGATGGAGTAGAAGTAGAAGTTTCCTATAAGATATCGAGCAGGAGGAACTGCCTGCTTTACAGGTGAGCCTACATTACATTGGTTATTTGCATCATAAATCTCTTCAGTCTACCCAAACTGCAAATTCCTGACAATCCCTTGCTTACTGAAATCTGTGGTAATAATCTGTGTATTAAATACATTTCTGTGCTGGATCCAATTCAAGAAAAATGTCTTAAGCACTAAATACTGTGCTCTGCTATATTCGGCATCTGTATTTCTCCCAGAGCATTTAGTGAAGGTCCTGCCCTTCATCAGATTCATTGTTTTATTAATGCTAAAATAATTCCTTCATTTTGCTTAAATCTTCTATTTGTACTTAAGATGCAATACAATAATGTTATCTTTGATAACATTATTTAAAAAGTAAAGATATGATAAACATAACATATAGGCTAATGGTTATAAGTAAAAAAAAGGTAGAAGAAAGAGGTAGGGGAAAGTATATAGATAATGTGATTATTGGTATTGTTATTGTTCTTGCATTGAGTAATGGGCTCATGGAGTTTATTATATTACTAAGAATAAATAGGGGAGGGCTAGGGTTATAGTTCAGTGACACAGCACCTGACTGGCAAGCACAAAGTCCTGTGTTCAATTTTGGTACCAAACAAGACAAACAAACAAAGAATAAATAGGGCAATGACCCAGAAAATCGGATAAAGTAGAACAGTACCACACTAGTTAAATAATATATAATTCACAATCAAAGCTATATTCTTGTGTTACATACCTATTTTTAAAAAGTTACATGAATATACAGATTCATGTATTCAAAGGTAGTGTCATGGATCTATCCTTCCTATGGGTGTGTCAAAAGTGAGGGGAGGAAGTGAAAGCTTATTAGCCTGAGTTCTGGAAGACCCTTTTTGGATAGTTTAATGGCAGAATAGAGATAGTTCAAACTATTGTTGGGTGGCTGGCCTGCTACTTGGGGGGATCAGAGGAGGAAATGTGCCCCCCAAGACTACACTGACATCCTACCATCCAAATTTCTGTTCTTTTTAGTAATTTGCAGAATAATTTTAGTAATTTCTATTTATTCAGGGTCACATCCTTTGATTCTCAGAAGTGGGTCAGAGGTCCCTTTAGGAAGGTCTCAGTAGAATGTAGTACGCCCAGAGCACTGTCACACTGAAGAGTCACCTGACATTGCATTTTTTTCTAATTGTTGAAATGATACCAAACTAGGAAAAAAAAAATACATCCTGGGATGTCAAAGCTACTTTCAAAATAAAATAGCATATAAAACAGCTCCTTTTTTGTTGTCTGTCCTAGAGGCAAATGGAATTTTGGCTTATTTTGTTGAACCTGCAGGGCTTACTGATTTTCAGAAAATTATATGGTCAGTGTTAAAAGCATTCTGAGTATAGCTTAATTCTTTTGATATCTAAGGTACTTTTAAATAAAAATAGTTGTTAATGGCCAAAAGTTCAAAAAAATACAAAAGGTATAAAGAAAGAAGTAAAAAGACCCATTCCAAATATCAAGTTCTACTACTTACAGTTTCTTGTATATCCTTTCTGAAAATTTGTCTGCACATAAAGTACGGTATATACATATTTTTTAATAAATGGGATCAGCTTGCATATACTATACTGTCTAATGCTTCTCAACTGAATATGTGTATTATAATCTGATAGTAGCACAAAAAGTCTAACTTAATCTTATAATTTCCTGCATAGTGAGTGTTTCATATGGTTTATTAATAGTTTAGTTAAGCAATTCTCTATTGAGGAATAAGTGGGCTGGTTAAAACAAGATTTAAGTGAATATCTTTGCAAATATCACTTTGCATATTTTTGCAAGTACTGTAATTAGAGGACAAGAAGTATACACATTTTACATTTTAATAGCTCTAGTTAAATTGTACTTTTCTTAAATGGTACATTCTCAACAGTTACTTGAGGTACAACTCAAAATTCTCATAATATGAAGTTTCTTTGTGTTGTAGCCTTGCCTTTTCCTAATTAAGCATAAGTGAGGTTGTATGTCTTTTGTGTGTTTATTGGTCACTTTTGCTTGCCTCTCTTGTGACAGGCCTCGAGACTCAGCATAAAACATTAACAATATATTCTTATAGTTACATTTTTACAATTAGACTACAATGAAGGCGAATATTTGATACATAGTGGTGTAGAAATTTTGAGCCTGTCTCTCTCTCTCTTTCTCTCTCTCTCTCTCTTTCTTTCTTTCATATACTACATTACTGTATCAAATATCTAACATCAAGACAGATGGCCTTTCTTATTTGATCAAAAGAACAGTTGTATTTTACTCTGTGTTTAGTCTTTAGTCTATTTTGAGTCTCATTTGAGGTTGAAAAATTCCTGAAGTGGGAAGTACAGAGAGAGAGAAAGGGACAGAGAGAGAGACAGACAGACAGACAGACAGACAGACAGATAGACAGACAGAGGAAGAGAAGGAAAAAGTGCAGGAACATTGTGTTTTTCCTTCCAATTGTAGAAACACCCTTGAAAATAAATTTGTGCTCATGGATAAAGTTCTATGAGTTTAGGGAATATACCTCTTTTTGTAATTTATTCAGTTTCTATACTTTAACTGCATAGGAAGTATCTAAGAAAAACAACAATAATGCTGGTATTTGGCATGACGGTTGTGGCTCAGGGCATCAGTGGGACATAGAGAAGAATTCTTGCTGAGGAATATGATCCTTACTTGATTCTAATTTTATCTTTGTGGTACAGCTTTTAAATATGAGGACAGCTGGTGTTGGATAAATCTGTCCTCACATGCTGTATGAGGTTGATATCAAACTAAACGTTTGAGATTAAACCCAAATGCAAAGATGTGGAAATGACTAATTAACTTTCCACATTTCACTTTCTGCCTCTTTTTTGGCAAGGTTCATTCATCATGAGCCCCTATCATCAGTCTAGTTTGAAGCTCAAGATTAGCAGAATGTGTGCCCTGACTTCATGTTTCATAAAGGATAAAGCAAAATTCTTTCACCCCATCCTCTACCCTACTAATAAAATGGTAGCTATTACATACCTCTTTGTCTTTCTCCCTTGAGTAAAAGGTTGCTACCAATGCAACTGTGAAGCCCACACTTCCACTTGGCTGGAATGATAATCCTGTGTGACCTCTGAAACTTTGCATATGTTGGGACCTCAACCTCCTGGTAGATTCTCCCCCAGGTGACTAAATATCTTACTAATTGTTAAGGAATTAATAAGGGCAGTGAGCTCAGAGGATAGTCAGGTTACTGGCTCTTCTTCAGCTGACTGGATTACTAAGGTAGGAAAGCACTAAAAATAACTCGGGGCACAAATTCTTCTGCCAGGAGTTGAGTATGGAGATAACTTGTCTGCCAAAGGTGTTGACATCATGTATTCTTCTAATACACAGTGCATAATAAGAGCCAGGATGAAAAATGGACTTGGCCACTGACTAGCATTGATAAAAACTTGAGCCCTGTCCTCACACATCCATTGTCCTTGGTAGATTCACATATGTAGTCTTTCACTTTCTCTAGAATATAATAGAGTATATCAAGGTGAGAACTGGAAATTAAACTCAGAGCCAGTGTTAGGGGAAATCACTTGTTCTCTACTAGTTTCAAATATATTTTTGCTTCATCTTCCGTCCATTGAGCTTCCATGTTTCCTCAAAGGAGTCAGCTTCTATAAGAGTTGGAAATGTTGGAAAACCTCTCAGAAACTCAGTTCTCTAGAGACCAGAGATTTCACAGTGATCTAAGGTACCTAACAGCAAAGATTCCTATTGCTGAGTTTGTGTTCCCATTGTTTCTTGAGATGCTCTGAGCAAAAACCTGTCAGTCAGAATTAATCCGTGGATCTCATTCTTCCCTCCCTCCCTCTCTTCCCTCCCTCCCTCTCTTCCTCCCTGCCTCTCTTCCTTCCTTCCTTCCTTCCTTCCTTCCTTCCTTCCTTCCTTCCTTCCCTCTTTCC